>SRQH01000125.1:0-53436 GCA_018360345.1 Claviceps sp. LM84 group G4 | reverse complement strand
AAGCAATATCCATTCACGTGTGTCAATTTTAACATTTGCTACACAAGGCCAACGCGACAGGACCAACAGCGACAATAATACCACCAGCAAGAACAAAAACAGTAGCAACAGTTCTTTCGTCCATGTTTTTAAAACGAACAACAATATCTGTATCTTCCGGGTCACATAAAAACCCAGGAGCATAATTCAGATGCCAGGCCCGGACTCGAAATACCCATCGCAACTACTGACATAGGGTATGTACATATGTACCGTAGAATGTCAAGACTCAAGTGCTTTGGCAGTGAGCGGGCCCCTATTCTGACGAATCAGTGGCTGGATATATGGTGGGGCAGCATGCCAGATGAGTGGCCATGTGATGAGGCACGTGATGATTTGAGATCACGTGAGAAACATTAAAACGATATCCCGATATAACGATGGGCTGGAGGCCATTTAGCCGATATCGTTTTAACGGGGTTTAACTGTACCTAGGTCAGAGGTGCACAGGTACGTGTTGCCAGGGGAACATCACATAATTCGGCGCGTGGGATTTACGCTATGGGGAGCGATGGGGTCGGCAATCATATTATAGCTATGTACCTAGGTACCTAACCTTAGCTACCAGGTACATAGCTAGGGAGGTAGGTACGACATACGGAGTATGTGAGGGTTCGGAGATTTTGGCACGTAAGAAACGAGCCTTGAGCTTTCCAAATCATTTCATTTCACAGACTCTGTACGAAGAGGACTCACTAATCCATTTGACGACGTGAGGATCTTGATGAGAGTGGATAGCAAGGGCTACATACCTGTCCACCACCCGTTGATGAAATTTGGCTAGTGGCTGCATACGAGGCGCGAAAATAAACATGCTACATGGGTTCAAAAGATGTATATGTATATCTCATAGCGGTCTGGTGGTGCTCGTGAATCGTGAACCGTGAATCGTGATGAATGGTGAATTGCAGATTGCAGATGCCGTTGGTGCCATTATACGGCCATGTCGCCGCATCGGTAGAAGCACGAGCCTTTGTATGGTCTTCCCGAACAAAGCATGAAGACATACCTCGCAGCAAGCAGCGCGCCCCTTGCTTTTCATTCTCTGTGCGCTGGCTGTGTCTCCGCGCGGGACAAGCGCAGATCCACGAAAGATGGTTTTGGTACACATATGTATGTACTCACACTCGATCGGCCAGTCCAGATCAGGCCAACGGGCCAGGGACCGCATCCTGCATCAGATTTCACCACACCTCGGCAACGTCTACCCAATGACCGGTCAGCCCGAGATGAGATGCACCACAATCGATGGACATGCATGATGCAGGGAGGACGCACAGCGCTTTTCGCTGTGTTCCTGGCGCTAAGCTCACGTGCCTGGCGCTAAGATGGCAAACGGGGAAGAAGCGCATCTTCTCGCGGTGTCGCTTTTCTTGGCTCATACCGAGTATGATGACTTCTCCGCTTTCGCATCTCTGCTTTGGAGCCGCAGTCAACAGCATGATGGGTTGACATGTACGGAGTACGTACATACGTTGTGAAGGGTTTCTGAGCCGTCTCGCCAAATGGGCCGTAGCGCCCGGGGGGAAAAGGTTTTAACTTTTACTCGTGGAGTCGTGGTTAGGTCAGGTATGTACCTAGGTACCTAACTCGTGGAAGAGGGAACCGCTGAGCTCTGTTTGGTGGATCGTGCATGTGGTGTCTCGCCTGCTGTCTTGATCCGAGACGGCACTTCGCGTTTCTCAATCGCCACCAGGAGAATTATTAGACGCCCGCTTCAGAGTCTGTGTGTCTTGTCTGCGTCGCCGGCGTGAAGCGCAAAACGTTTGTTTCGGGTGAGCACGAAGAGAAACGGGCGGCGAGGCTGGGCGCGTGCGCCGCAAGTGCGTTGTCGTGGCCAGTGGCAGTACTACTGGCAGGCGTGTCCGGTCCCGGTTCGCTGCGCCACCTGCCGTCGTCGAACCCCCTTTTTTTGAGTCGGATGTGAGCCGCTAAGCCACTCTGAGCTGCCACATCTCGTAGCCGCTCGCGCATGCGTTCAACAAGGCAGGGGCTCCTTCCCCACCCCCGTCCAAGCTATCCCCGCCATATCCCTGACTGGCCAATCAGAAATCGTGCCAGTCATTTTAGTCGACTGCCTGCTTCCGCGCGCTCCTAACCCGTCGTCCTTCGTCTTTTCCGGTCCAATTGTCCAAGCCTCCAAGGCCACTCCATACTTCGTAGTCTGTAGTCCATCGTCTCTGCCTTTGCGGCTTTGCCTCTTGCCATCCGTTCTGACGCGGTCTGACCCCGTTTGTCGGTTCCAATGTCCGTCCAGAGACGGTGCACTCTTTTCTTCTTTTCCCTCATCGCTCATTTGCCGAAAGGAGCTGCATCCCATTCCATGGCCAATTTAACGCCCTGGCGACAAGATATGATTGCTTGGTGATTTTCTCTGGTCCTACCTTCACGGCCCAAGTGCTCAGTCATGACGTCCCCAATTTCGCGTCATGGGTCAGCCCTGGTGCTGGACCTCGACTCGTCTATCTTGTCTTCCTCTGCTACAGCTTCTGCTTCGTCTGGATACCCCCGAGACCAAGATGCAGACTCCTTAAGTTACCAATCCGAACTTCCTGGACACTATCAAGAGGCACCACGACAACAACAGCAACAAGAACAGCAACAGACACAACATCATCATACCCATCAGCAGCCAGCCGCCTTGAAACTCAACTTTGAAGCAAAAGGGTCCAGCCCGCCGACTTCAGACACTGATACCCGCCACAACCGTCTTTCCAGAGGACATAGCGTAGTCGGTAGTATCACCTCCTTGGCGTCTACCACCCGGTCTTCTGTTGAAACCGGCCCTGCTTCTTTCTCAACTCCCCCTCCTGCCTCTCAACCCTTCCTCAGAGATCCCATCAAGCGAAAGCCGTTATCCTCGTCGGCTTCATCTTTGGCTGGGTCGCTCCGCCTTCGCGACTCTACAGCCACCATCCCCCCTCCCCTGGATCCCGATCTACTCCCGAAGCCAGATCAGAGGTTCGCCAGACCACCGTCCATCGATAGCCCGACATTGTACGACTACTCGCATCCGCTGCGAATTTCCACTCTCTCGTCCAAGTAAGCTTCACTCATGCATCCAGCCCGGCACGACCTATCCCTTTCCTCTTTATATTCCATATAGCACGTCGGGAGGATGGGGGACCCTGTCCATAGGACCTGCCCTTTCTTCCCGGGGTCTACCTTTTATCAATGCAACGCCTCACTAACTGGACCTTTTTCACCCGATAGATCTGCCGTTACCACTACCTTGCCGGATAATCTCGCCCCGACGTCTGAATCAAATATCCTTCCCGAGGCCGAGCTGCGATTCGGAGAACCTGCTGAGCTATCAGACCTACTATCAGACTACAACGATCTTTCTTCGCAAGAAAACGGCTACTTACCTTCGGATGACCAATCAGCTCATAGCTCACCGCCTGGAAGTGCAGCAGAGGAACATAGCAACGGCCAACTAGAGTCTCTCTACGCGCATCGTTCTGAACATCCGTCGGCTCTTCCCATGTTTGCTTCCAAACCTCCACCGCCACACCTGAAGCTCGACACGGTCGAAACAACAGTCTCTCCGAGTCAATCGGCATCTGGTCGCATCAGCAGTCCAGACTCAGGCAGACTCGCTGCGTCTCCGCAACTCAACAAAGCCCTCCCGAAATCGCCAGGGCAAACATCCCCCTTTGCTAGCTTCTTTGGCTGGCCGAATAGTTCTCCCTCCGTCACTGACTTCTCTTCTATTCCGTCTCCTCTTTCCGCAACCAATAACGGCAACGACGCGCGTCAACCCCCTGGGCTTACTAGATCAGATACCCTTTCAAGCAACTCCAATGTTGCGACGTCGAATCCAATCGGATATTGCGAATCATATTTATCAACACCACCACCTGGTACGGCCGCCTCGTCTTCGTCTGCGCAACTTGAAGAAATGGAGGAAGAATTAAACGCCATCAGCTCAGAGCTGGCCGCGTCCATCCGACGAGAGATGGACTTAGAAGACCTTGTCGACAGGCTCCAGGAGCAAGTCAACAATCCCCAAGCTTCCAATAAGCGGTCCAGCGACTACTTTTCCGACTCAGGTTACAGTTCCGCTAAACTAAGCGACTATGACCACAGCCGGGAGGAAATTGAAAAGATCCAACGAAAATCGGAGCAACAGAAAGCATCACTCCGACTAGAACTCACCAACAAGTTACAAGATGAGAGATCGCGGCGAAAGGTTCTGGATCAGCAGATCAAAGAATTGGCCGAGAAAGCTTCCCAAATGGACTTGGCTCATATGAACAGCCTCGACGCCAATGATCGCATACGTACATTGGAAAAGTCGTGTGAAGATCTCAGACGGCGTCTTTCCGAAGAACGGGAGCTGAAGAGCAACTTTGAGGATTTACTGTCTGGATTGAAAAGCGAGCTACAAGAAGCCTGCAATGAGCGAGACAATCTTCGCCAAGAAGTTGTTCCTCAGCTACAGGCCCGAGTAGAAGGCCTCGAAGTGCAGGCAGCCTCATTTGCGACTCTAACGTACGAGTCGACCAAAATTCAACATCAGCTCCAATCCTTGAAAGAAGAAAATACCTCTCTCAGAAAATCCATGGGCCCGGAGGACATCGCCTTGGCCAGGTCGAATTCTGTAGCCGCCAGCTCGTTCAAGGCCCGCCGTCCTTCCGCATTCGGCGGCCTGTCTCGGTCGATGAGCGTCAAGAACGGCCCAACCGAATCGAGAGAGGCTCTGGCCGAGCGATTGAAGGACGTGGAAGCCCAGCGAGATGCTCTTCATAGTGCGCTCAAGAACCTTCTCGAACGACAAGACTACCAGAATCGCGAGAATGAGAAAAAGATCAAGGTCCTCGAAGCCGAGCGCCAACGGTTGCTCCTCGAGCCTCGGAAAGCCGGATTCGACAGGGAGATCTCCAATCTGCGGACAGAGATTAATGTGCTTCGCCGACGAGCGGAGGACGCTCTGGAACAGAAATGGCAACTCGAAAAGGGTTTGGGAGGGCTCAAGATGGACCTCGATAGAGCCGAGGAAGAAATCGCTTCCCTCCGTTCGCTGCTAGAGGAAAAGGATATTCTCATTCCACCTTCCCTAGCCCGGTCGAGCGGTGTCGACGATATTTCGAGCACCCCCGTCACTTCAGAATCGCTGCAAATGGCGTACCGAGATCTGCAGAGCGCCTACACCGAGTCCTTGGAGCGCATTAAGAACCTGGAGCTTCAAACAGGCGACGCTATATCCGATGAGAAGACGAAGCTTGCTATTGAACGCCTTGAGCAGTCTCTCTCTTCCGCGCTTGGCGAACGAGATGCTACTCGGCGACACCTGGACGGCATCAAGTCACAGGTGGACGAGCTCTCCGCGAGTGAGATGCAGCATGTGGAGCGAGAGATGGCCTTGGCCGATCAGCTGAGCGAATCCGCAAAGCGCGTCGAGCAACTTGCGTCTCAGGTACATCAGCAGCTCTCGGCCAACGCTGAGCTGCGCAGGCGACTGGCCGAGACGGTGGCCAGGGGCGATTCGGACCGGAAAACCAACTCGGACCGCATTACTGACCTGCAGGCGCGTCTGCACGTGCTCGAGGAGCAGCTTATTGCGGCCCAAACCTCATCCGAGGACCGCGTCGGCCGCCACGAGGAAGAGCTGGCTCAGTTGCGAGAGGCACACAATTCACAGCTGCGCCGCATCAATAATGGCGGCGTAGTTGGTATCACTGCTCGCAAAGAAGCAATCTTGAAAGCGAAGGCACCGCCCTCATTCTTGGGTCGTCCTGGACAGACCATCTCGGCCAAGAGTTTTGAGGAGGAGGTTGAAATCAAGAAGCTACGGGCATACGTCACCGAGCTGGAAAAGGCTCTCACGGATGCAGGAAACGAAATGCAGCAAGTCGTTGCTAAGATGAACGAAGCGCAGATCGAAGTCATGAATCTCCAGGAAGAGCGGGAGATGGCCGCCCGCGAAACGCGAAACTTGCAGAAACTTGTGGAAGCGGCCAAGTTGACGCCTCCTGGACACGCTTACTAAGGATGAAGTGGACGAGAAGTGCATAAAGCAGCTTGGCGCGTTGCGCGTTGCGCCGTTGCAAGATAAGACCCGGCATGGGACTAAAGAAGGATTAATGTTTGCATCTAGCGATTGGAGTTTTCTTTCCTTGACTTTTTTCGGCTGCTGCCGTTTGCTTTTGTGTGCATCCATACGGAGGTAGGCTCTATTGGTACCTGTCAAGTAGGTACATACTCGGAACAGGCGTTAGACTGCGGGACGGGCACAGGTGCGACGGAGACATTCGCACGCTAGGAGTATTTTATTCGGGGGCATGGTGTTTTGTTGCAACATCTAGCTGATACACGTTGAATGGGATGGATGGCTGGGAATGTATTATTTGAGACAAGTAGTTGAGGTGGCTCAATAAGATGAAGATGACATCCATGATGAAAATTGTACATGTACATATGTACCTATGTACCTATGTACCTATGTACCTATGTACCTATGTACCTAATGTACCTAATGTACCTAGGTACAGTGGCCCCAAGTGAATAACGCGAAAATCTCTCCACTTTTCGTCGCGACGCGTCAATTTAGCTTCATCCAAAAACCAACCCATCAACTTTGAGCAGCCATGGGCCCATGGCTACGCCACCACGCCCTTTGAAGCCATTCAAAAAAAAAACCTTTGACGGCACGCACTAGGAGTGGCGTCTATTCAGCCTTAACAGCAGGCAAATCGGCCCAGCAGATCGCTAACGACGAGGGTATTCTCCCAAGCCTTGTTCATGCCATCAAAAAACGGTTCACTACCCAAGATTGGGGGATCTCACCAAAAGGGCGAGGGCACTCGACCAAGGTAACAAAACACCATTTGCGACACTTCTAGACAAACATAAATCAATAGCCATTCAATACCAACAAAAAAAGAGCTTCAAGAAATACGTGCTCCTTATGTTTCTACGGAGACAATCGCACGATACCTCAAGGCAAGGGGAGTCATGCATCGCGAAGCCGCACAACGCCCAGTTGTTGAGAGAAGGGCATGTCTAAAAAAGGTTCTAATTCGCGCTCAAGTGGTTTCACAAGCCTCTTGCACAGTTTCGTCGCGTTTGATAGACAGATGAATGCGCTATTGAGCGCTGCGATGGACAGTTCCTAGGAGTGGATTTGGCGCCCTGCCGGTCAGAATTGCACCTTGAACTTGTGATTACAATAACTCGCATTCCAGGCAGCGGAATGGGCTCATTCTAGGCTTGAAAGCAACCGAGCTCGATTGTGTACAAGCCAGAATAAAAGATACCCCAGTATATCCTTACGAGTCACTTCCTTCGCCCCGAAGCGCAGCGTAGGGCCGCGACGGAAGACTCGCCTCGCTTCGCTTCGGGGTTGGAGAAAGTCGGGTTGGAAAACGTGAGGTTGCATGTGTACGTAGTACGTACAGTACATAAGGCATCTTGTACTCTTCTCCAGGTAAAAACACCAGCGGCCCCAGTGCACTAGAGCCACTAGACCACAGGGGCTTTCAGCGCATCAGAGCAGTCGGCTCATGATTCCTCTTGTATGCGGGATTTCAGCTCTTTCTTCATTCACAATGTATTCCGCTTTAGTGAGGAAAAATATCGATCGACGATCTTCCAGAACCGAATGAGATTTTCAATACGGGATTTTTGGAGCAGCCCTGGATGTCCGAGCCCCGGCAGCAACGACTTGAAGTCCAATTTCATTCAAGGCAGGCTTCCCTCCTTGTATGCGAGGAACTCATCTATTCAAGCAGGTGTTATTAGTTTATGAGACCAAGAAATCGTATGTATTTATTACTTACCTCTATGGAGTAGCCTGTAGGTACGTTACAACTTACAAGTGAAGGCCCCCAACATCTGGGTCTTTCCAGCGTCGCGCTCGATGATATGGAGATAAAAAAAGATGCAAAGGGAGGACTGCAACGTGTAAGCAGCAGGCTCAGATACCGAATACAAAATGCTATCTTCTTTGGGCATGGTTTTGAGATGTTATGGGCGATGCGACAAGAATCATCGGGGTAGGCCAGCGGCCTCGATGCGCTGGAAGCCCCTGTGGTCTAGTGGCTCTAGTGCACCGGGCCACTGGTTCACAGAAGCGCCGGCGATATATATATACAATGTCCTCCACTGTCCTCCTGTCTGTCCTCGGCAATGCTTGCATATTCCGAATGCATGATGGATGAACCATGATCTGATGTCCTGAATACATTATGAATCAAGAAAGAGCTGAAATTCCGCATACAAGAGGAATCATGAGCCGACTGCTCTGATGCGCTGAAAGCCCCTGTGGTCCAGTGGCTCTAGTGCACTGGAGTCGCTGATATGTTTCCCGCGCCGCGCTTAATGGTATGGTGATGAAAAGAGGAAAAACAAAGGACTTGAGGCAGGTCCAGATACCTGAATATGAAATGTTGTCTTCTTTGGGAATGGGTTTGAGGAGTTATGGGCAATGCGAAAAAGAAAATGGAATTTGAGGTTGGCACAACTTGGCAGCATGGCAGTTTTAGGGATTTGATAGAGCGGGTCTAAGGTTGGGCCGTACAGGTACATTCTAGGTACATACCTCTAAAAGTACCTCGACACATTCAACCTTTGTCCGGGTTTATTACACCTTTTCCGACCTTCCGTCCTTCGAGTTCTACCTACCTAGGTAAGGTACCTAGGTTGTACCTGTAAAATCTTGCCGCCGCAATGGACCAATGAGACAATGGCAGCATGTCAGCGCTTGTGGGCGTCACAGACTCTCACCTGAATTACTTGTCGTACTGTGAATCCGTCACACCGTCACGCCGTCGCGTTACCGTCATCTTCCATCCAGTCATCTACTCAACTTTTAGATGTCCCAGTTTCCGATCCTCCTCGCTCATCTTCCCCATCCACCATGAGAAATGACGCACTCGCATCTCTCCCTCATAACTACTACTGCCCTGACCGACCGACCGACCGGATGCAGAATAGAATAGCACAGCACAACGCCACATCTTCCCGGGAAACGCCCCTCACTACATATTCCTTCAAGAAATAGACACGGATGAACACATACTTGACCACCCGCCCCTTTAATCGACAACGACTTTCAAATACAGACACGTCACCACGAGGCCTCCGGGGCCTATTTTCCGTGCTGAAAATGTCTCGCTGTGAAGAAGGAATGCCGTCCGTGGGGGATACACGTCAGGATGAGGAGGCGGTGCTTAGCCAGCCGAGCCTGCGGGAGAAGAGGGCGCATTTTGAGTTGATGAGGAGGTTGGGAGAGGAGGTGGATGGGTCGGATGACGAGGGGGAGGGGGGGGAAGCCAATGGTGCGCGACGACGGGATCGGGAGAGGTGTATGAGGTTCTTTTTGAGAGATGGTCGTGGTGAACATGAGCGTGAACATGAGCGTGAGGGGAATAGTGGGGAAAATAAAAGCAAAGATGGAGGTGAAGGTGAAGGTAAAGGCGAAGGAGGAGGCGTATCGGGTGCACCTCAGGTCCGTGTGGGAAACAAAACTTCGCATGTTGGTCGTGGGAAAAGCGAAACGACATCTGTTGTACGTGAACAGAAGGATATGGCACCTTTCCGTGGTCAAACCGACGCCGCACCTGTCCCTCATCAAACCGAAAACGCATCTGTTACCCACGATCAACGCAAAAACGCACCCATCGCCCCTCACCACACCCCAGCAAATAGACCTACAACCACTACTACAAAACAAAACCACCAAACCCGCCATCCCTCCCGAAAAGTCACAACATCTACAACACCCATCATCCAAGCCACCGACCCAGACGAGTACCCCCGCCCCCTCAAACACCGACGCGGCCTACCCGATCTCGCCAACGAGACCATCATCCCAGATACAACGCGAGCCACTAAAACGCATCCCCGACGACCTGCAACTCCCCTTCCCCTCCCAAAACACACCAATAACTCGACTCCAATACAGTCTCTCCCTCAAACCAAGAAGCGAAAACGCAACAGCTCAACAATCCTGCGCCTCCGCTCTGAAAACGAACGCATCTTCACAGATCTCCACTTCTATTACATCCCCAACGATGACATCGCGCCCCTCCGCAAACTGCGGATAGGCAAAGCGCGTGAATATGGGGCTACGTGGACGAGGGATGTATCTGCGGCGACGCATGTTATCGTGGATAAGGGGATTCCATATCCGGATGTGAGGAAGGTGTTGGGGGAGGAGGCGCAAGGGGAAAAAGCGGGAAGGGGGCCAGTGGTGGTGAATGAGGACTATCCGGTGGATTGTATCCAGTTCAAGGCGCTGCTTGATCATGGGCAGATGAAGTATAGGACTCCGGGGCAAGGTGTTGGGGAGGCATCTACAGGTGGGAGTGGGACAGGTGGTGCGATGAAGTCGGGGGGTACGGTAGGAGGGAGGTCGCGGAACGGGATGCCGAGGGAAGAGGACCAGGTTGAGGATATGATGGGACCGTCGAAAGGAGATGGCAGTCTGGGTGATGGAGGGAATGCGGCTGGAGAGGGCGCTGGAGCTACGGCGTTCGTGGAATCGCACCCTAACAATGGTGCGTTGATCGAGGGGATCACAGGTGGAAAGGAGAGCAATGATGAACACGAGCAGAAGTACGGGAGTGACGAACTGTCTCAGTACATCAAGTTGATGCAAGAATACAAAGACCTCCCGTTGGAGCACGAAGACGAAGACACAGAACTCCGGTCCGCAGCAGGCGACTCCCCCGAACCCTACGCCCACCACTCTGGAGACGAAAATAAAGACCAAAGCGACGAAGAAGAATCTCGCTCATGCTCTGACCCTGAGCAACCCGCCCACAAGACCAGAACGAAGACGAAATTCCGACGCGCCGAAGACCAATTCGCCTGCCACCGAGCCGGCGCCCAATTCGCCGACGCAAACAACCCCAACGCCCCAACCATCGCCGTCCTCCAACGGATGGCAGATTACTACGACCGCACCAACGACCACTGGCGGACAACCAGCTATCGCAAAGCCATCTCGACCCTCAAACAACACAACACCAAAGTGACATCCGAAGCCCAAGCCGTGCAACTCCCCCACATTGGCCAAAGCCTCGCCCAAAAAATTCAAGAAATCGCCACCACAAACAAACTCCGCCGCCTCAAGTACGCAGAACAATCCACAGACGAAGAACCCATGCAAAGCAGCGCCTACCAGCTCTTCCTCCAAATCCACGGCGTGGGCACCCACCAAGCCCAGCAATGGCTCTCCTGGGGCCACCGCACCCTCGAGGACCTCAAAGCAAAAGTAAAGCTCACTCCCGCACAACGTATCGGCATAGACCGCTTTGAGGATCTAAATAAGCGCATTCCACGGCATGAAGTCGCAGCTCTGGGGGCACATGTCCAGGAGGCAGCCGCCAAGATTGATCCCTCTGTAGAACTCATCATTGGGGGAAGTTATAGGCGGGGATCGCCGACGTCGGGGGACATTGATTTTATTGTGACGAAGAGGGGTACGAGGTGTGTGGAGGACTTGAGACCCTTTTTTGGGGAGTTGTTGAGGGTGCTTACGGAGGGGGGGTTCTTGACGGCGAGTCTTGCGTCGTCGTTTCGTCAATTTGGATCTAAACGTGGCACTGGTGGGGGGGACTTAGAGGCAAAGGGGTCGTTGTCGTCGGGGAGTGGGAGGAAGTTTCATGGGTGTTGTGTTTTGCCGCGACGGGGGGAGGGGGAGGGGGAAGGTGAAGGGGCGCCGATTTGGCGGCGGATTGATTTCTTGCTTGTGCCGGAGACGGAGAGGGGGGCGGCGTTGATTTATTTTACGGGGAATGATATTTTCAATAGGAGTATGAGGTTGTTGGCGCGGCGGAAGGGGATGAGGTTGAATGATAAGGGATTGTGGGGGAGGGGTGATACGAGGGTTGGGGATGGGATGACGGCCGGGGGAGAGCTGGTGGAGGGGAGGTGTGAGAGGAGGATATTTGAGATCTTGGGGGTGCAGTGGCGGGAGCCGACGGAGAGGTGGTGCTGATCGTCTTTTATTGCATATGATACCATGACGAATCGAAAATCTTGATATTGGGCTGTTTTTGTTTCGACTTTCGATTCGTTGTCAGTTGAGAGAGCTGCGTGGACAAAGAGCATGAGCGGTGATGTATTTTCATATACTTACAAAAGAAGCCACGAGGACCTATACGCCCTTCACTCGTCGTTCTTGTGGTACATTCCTCAATGAAAATGACATGACGCCCGCATCACATGCCAAAGCGCACAGCAGCGGCTGGATCGCCGGGACGTCACACGTGGGTCCCTGTAGCGGGACTCGGGAGGCGCTTAGTGGCCACTGGCGGCTCCGCTATCTGCTCCACTTACGCCACTTATGTACCTATGTACCTATGTACCGGCCTTCAAGCTATCGATCCCTTCCAAGTTCCAAGTTCCAAGTTCCAAGTTCCGAGGTCCCAAGCTGGCATATACGACATCCCGAGCTCAACTTCAATCTTACAAAACTTCGTCCATCACAGCGCGGTACCTTATTCGATTGATCTTGCACTTCGATGCGACCGTCCCATGCGACCGAAATAGTAGCGCAGACCCCCCTCACGCCCTTCACTCCGCGTCGCTATCGACCACCTCGGCCCTCACACGAGGAGCTGCTCGTGCCGAGGTAGCTACTAGCAGACACCAGCCGCCGTCATGGCCGCGTCGCTCAATGCCCTCAAGGTATGCCCAGCACCTTCCTCGCAGATCAAATCAGCTCGATCGCTTGACGCTTGCAACGGCTTATACAAACTACGAATGCGCCGCCCTAGGCTGCTCTGGACCGCATGGTAGTTGACCCGCGATATCACCATGCGTTGACGCTCTTGAAGACGGCACGCAACGGAGCCGTGTATGGGACCAAGGTGCGATTTCCGCATGCGTTGGTGTGAGTCTATAGTTCTTTTGCGATGTGTGCGCAAATCACGAGGACCCGAAAAGAAGAACTTGCATAGGAAAGACAATATACGCTAATTCTTTGCTGAACTCCGTAGCATGATTTTTCTTTTTCGATCGGGAACGTATGTCTCATGCAGCCACGACATCCTATCCTGTATCATGGTTACAAGCGGAGGAATGGACGGAAGGCATAGAGAGGACAGTGCATCGATGGCTGACAATCGAGGATCCCCGCCGCAGATTCCGACAAAAGACTACCCTCGTGCTACGAGCCACTAAGAAACACGCCTTCAACTTAGCCCGCTTCGCCACCATATATAAAGCGACGATGTTGGCGCTGCGGTATTTTGGTCCCAACCAAGGCAAGGAAGGTGTGTGTGCTTCTTCCTCGTCCTTCATGCCCTTCATTCAGAAGAAGAACCAGGGAGAGACACGATAAGTTGTGAAGAAAACATACACAACTATGCGCAACATCCCCTCACCTTCACCATATTACGACTGCACGTCCAACACTGACAAATGCCAAAAAAAAAAAAAAAATTCCCCCTTTAGGCCCCTACGATGCCTTCCTCGGCGGCCTCCTCGGCGGCTACATCGTCTTCGGCCAACGCTCCCCGCGCAGCGGCAAGATCTCGTCCGTGAGCCAGCAGATCGTCATTTACATCTTTGCGCGTGTCGTCCTCGCGCTTGCCCGCATTGCTGTTACGCCGGGCCAGGGCCTGCGCCTTGTGTCTCGAGAGCCGCTCGCGTCGCAAATCAGGCAGTATGCCTGGCCGGCGTTTGCGTCGCTATCGTGGGGCATGGTGATGCAGTTATTCAAGACGAACCCGGGGGATTTGCAGTCTAGTCTGCGTAGTAGCATGACGTATATTTATCAGGATTGTGATGAATGGGATTCGTTGCGGACGTTGCTGTGGCATAATAAATGAGGGTGTTGTGTGTTGGAAATTGGAATCGCTCCTCATGTCATGTGGATGGGTGTCCAGCCTGACACCACCAGCCTCCAGGGCAGGAAGACTCTGCTCGTAGCCTCAACGCCACGAGCGGCCGTTTCTCCCTTTCCTCTTTTATAGACTATCAATGGATAAGACGAATACAAGCAACCACAAGCACACACACCTTTGGTTCCGTATTCCATGCATTAACACTTACAAGCTGTTCACATTGCGTCGTCAGCGGATTTGATAGAGCGACCCCGTTGGCTAGGTATCTAATAATAAGCTTCAGACTTCATTTGTGGAACATTGCTGATGTATTATGGGGCGTAGCTACGTCGTCTGCTACCTAGGTACCTAGAAACTTCTTCCTTTCACAATTCCAACCTAGGTACCTACATAGGTATCAGGACGAGTCAAACTTTGTGCTAAAAGGGAATATTATTACCTACCTACGTATACATAGCTTCGGGCTAGCTTAGAGTTTGATCCGCCAACGAAGACATATCTCGGATGTCGGATCGTTGTTTTGCATTGTCTGTTCAGCTTCGACGAATTCTTAATAACAGCATCAAATGGTTTTTCTCGGAGTTCCGAATCCTTCGTGCTCGGGTGACTGAAAGCTGAATGGAGTAGTCGTAATTGTTTGATGAGTTTCTCCAGGCTATCACTCATCGTTTTGTCAGAGTTCTCCTTTATGACTTTCGCAAGGGTCAATCTTTGATATTCTCTTTGATCGTTTTGCCGATTCGTACGCGTCTCAAACTCCTGTCACAGTGCCTCCACTATTTCTTCAAAGGTGTATCTTTTTTTCCCTTCAATCGCATTGAGGCAATACTCATTCGCTGATCTGGTCGACACATCCACTGGCCTCTTCTTCTTGCTCGACATGGGTCGTTGTAGCGTCTGCGTGCGTAGATTCATCGGAATCGGGGTCTCCAGGGGACGGTTTATCAACCATCGATCTGAAGTTGGTGCTGGGACGGGCGTTGTAACTTGTAAGAAGCGCTGGAGCGGGCGATTGAGCGAGTGCTAGAACAGGGATGCTTCCCCAAGTTGGGGTTAGCACGAACTCTGCGTGGGTTTCGATATCTTCAGCAGCTGGATCGTACTGATCAGACTTTATGATGCTTGCGACTGGCTCTTCTGGCTCTGTGTCGGCGTGTGCGTCAGCTCACCATCCCTCTGTCTCCCGATTAAAAGCACTCTTTACGTCGGCCGTGCACGACAAAAAACAAGGGTACAGAGTGATCCGCCCATGCCGAAGAAGGGCTACGGCGAACCCACGCGTAGATCTAGACGTCTCGGGGCGCAGTCTCTCGAGCGGTCGATCAAACACGAAGAGGTCGACGAGGCCACTCTCGGCGCGAGCCTGCCAGAGTCCTCTGAATCCTCAGCCCCGAGCCAGTTGAGCCTACCGCACCCGTCGACACAGAGCCAGAAGAGCCAATCGTTAGCATCGATTCTGATTAGTACGACTCAGCTTCCTATAGAGTATCAAAACCCATGCAGAGATCGTGGTGAACCCAACCTGGAGGAGCGTCCTTTTTTCGAGACTGGAGGTCCTCGGTGGCCCTGTGAGGCGATGCGTACGTTCTTGGAACCATGACAGAGATGGCACAAGTGATGAAAAGGGATGAATAAACGAGGTTGCGTTTGTAGGACCTGATCTTGAGCTTCAGGTCTCGAATGAACTTGAAGAGAATGTTGCCCTACGCGGCAAGCTTAATTAGAGAAACGCAAAGACGCCCAGAAAGTCTCTGAATCGTCGACGATCAGGACGAGCGCCGAGAACCTAGACAATGGAATCAGGGGAAGCCTTACCCTAATTTTGAGTAGACGTTCAAGTTTCTCCAAAATCGAATCCGCTCCAGCTTCGTCTTGTTATCAATCATTTGGGGACCACAAGGTGGCTACAGCCCTTAATAAATAGGTACCTATATAGGTACCTTTTTTCACATGACGCCAAAATTGGTCACTGTCCCGCTTTTATTACAGCTCTGTGCTCACTGCTGCCCACTCACCGTTGATGCAACGGCCAATTTTCCATCTTCCATCTTCCATCTTTCATCTTTCATCCTCCATCTTCCAGGTCATTTCTCATCTTCCAAGTCATCTCCCATTTTTGTATCTGTGCAACTCGCGCAGCCAATGTTCTAAATTACCTCCTCTCCCGACTCTACGCAATCAAACGAACGAGAGAACACGCGCGCAAACTCCAATAGGACACGTTCGACAGAAACCGACGAATGACAAAGAGACAAGGAGAAACTGAAAGCGAGGAAGCACAGACAAGAAAGAGGAGAAAAGAAACAGAAACAGGAAGCAGGCAAGAGGAGGAAGAAACGCCAGCGATGGCTCCCGCTTCACAAATAGTCGAGGCCATCGGCCACGTCGAATCGCTCGATGGGGACAAAAGCGCGGCATACGAAGCCCTCTTCGCCAATGTCAAGACGCTGACCTCGCCATCGACCGTCACCGATGACCTGAATTCTATTGTCGACTCCTTCTTCAGTCAGTCTCTCGGCGTGGTGGCCACGCGCGCCCTTCTCCGAAGCTTCGTCCAGACGCTCAAAGATCTTGGCGACCAAGACCTCTGGATCCAAGTTGGCACCCGCACGCTCTCGGTCCTGGCCTCCCAGCCCCCCTCGTCGTTCCTCGACGCCGCCGCTGCGCTGTGCGACCTCGTTGCCTCGGCCCACGAACACCAAGACGACTTCCTCGATGCCGCCAGAGTGCTCGCCGAAATGCCTCTCGACAGCTCGCAGCGAAAAGTCAGCAACGAGGGAAAGGCGAAAGTGTGGGTGCGCATCGTGCGCAACTATCTTGAGGTGGATGACGCCCTAGCAGCCGAGGCGTACGTCAACAAGCTAAAAAACATCATGCACCTGATTACCGATGCGGACCTGCAGCTGCATTTCCGGCTGTCGCAAGCGCGTATCCAGGATGCCAAGAGGGATTTCCTGTCGGCCGCTCAAGGCTACCACGAGATCAGTCTGACGGCTGCCATTTCCGAGGATGAGCGCCTCCACACGCTGGGCATGGCCATCAAGTGCGCTATCCTGGCACCCGCAGGGCCTCAGCGGAGCCGCATGCTCGGCAAGCTCTACAAGGATGACCGCGCACCGCAGCTGGCTGAATTCGGCATGCTGGAGAAGATGGTCCTCGATCGATTGATCTCGCAGGCCGAGGTGGACGCCTTCGCGGACCGCCTCCAGCCGCACCAGCTTGCCACCACGTCGGACGGATCGACGGTGCTGGCCAAGGCCGTCGTGGAGCACAACCTACTCGGCGCGTCGAAGCTGTACTGGAACATTACCTTTGAGGCTCTGGGCGCGCTGCTGGGCCTAAACGCCGAGCGTGCTGAGCAGACGACGGCCCGGATGATTGAGCAGCAACGTTTGAGTGGCCAGATGGATCAGCTCGATGGTATTGTCTGGTTTGATCATAGCAAAGAGGCCTCTGGGGAGGGGGGCGGCGGGAGGACAGCCGATCCTGTGGGCGAACAGATGAGCAGGTGGGATGCGAATGTGGAGGGTCTGGCTGAGGAGCTTGAACGGGTGGCCAATTCGATGCAAAAGGAGTTTCCTGTGAGTTTTAATTCATTCCATCCATTCACTCTTTGGCACTGTCTGTACCTGTACAGTTCTGGATGAAGACATGATGGCGATATTCTTTCTTCCCTCACTGTCGGACCTTGAGCATGAAGAACTCATGATACTGACTATTTTTTTGTAGGACTTTGTCGCAGCCAATCTTGTTGTATAAGTTGCAAGCCGCATGAGTGGACAAGCGTACTGTTTTGTCTTTTTTTCTTTCTTTTGGGGGTTTTAGTGACATCTTTTTGGGACCTTGTTTCCCGTTCGTCTTTTACACATAGCTTCCTGGCGGGCGTTACGACATAAGGCATGGGGAGTATAGGTATTAACGGTGCCAGGTCTGACTCTGGGTCTGTGCATATGTGTGTATTGCTCGTTAGGTACAGACGCTGTCCTCGCATGACGGCTCAGAACGAAGAGTGGATGTTCGGCCTTCCTTTTCCGAGTCAGATTCCTCTCGCTGAGATGCTCGCCCATCAGATGTATCCCATCGTCCCGTACATGTCAGATTCGGAGTCAATGCCTAGGTTGCATGGTGTGATCGAAGGATGCCATTTTCTCCCGCCGTCTTCTTTTCCGGAGCTTAGGCTTCATGGCGGAGTGTTGGACGCGGCTGCAACGTACGTATGTATTGTAGTTGGGTGTCCAAAGATCAACGCTTCATATACCTCTCAACGGCGTCATAAGAAGCATCAATACTCCGTAGGTACCTAGGTACCTACGGATATGTGCTGCTGAGATGCCCCACATGGCCACATCGTACAACTGACACTGTCGCAACTCGCAACGGGAAACGTCACAGATGAAACAAAACCAACCACTCACTGCACGTGTAGAGCCTTGTCCAATCATGTACCTACGTACCTATGTACCTTACATACAACGTTACGCTGAAGGTACATAGCGTGCCGCGTGCAGCGTTCCACTAACCCCGCAAAGAAGTCCTCGTTCTTTTTTTTTTTCTTCCTTAAAAACACCCTTTCGAATCTGCGCCGTAAACCCCGTTTCAAGAGACAGCATCTCTCAACCTCACACAGCTGAATACTCTTACCGAATCCATCGCCCGGACCCGGCGTCATTTTCCATCATGTCTGTGACTCAGAAGCTCGCCATCCTGTCCGTCTACGACAAGACGGGCTTGCTGGACCTGGCTAAGGGCCTCGTCAAGCAGAATGTGCGCATTCTTGCCTCTGGTGGTACTTCTCGCATGATTCGCGATGCTGGCATGCCTGTTGAGTATGTAAAAGAAAATGAAAGGCCGGATGGCTGGATGTGTCTCCATTTGTATCGCCGAGAGAACGAGAGGCGAACACAAGGAAATGAGGACGAACGCGGACGGCACTGAGGAGAGAAAGACAGGAATTAGGAGAGCGCACAGAAGACAGGAGAGGCAGGAGTAATGACCACATACATGAACGATAGCTTACGCGCCTCAATAGGGACGTCAGCGCCATCACAAAGGCTCCCGAAATGCTGGGCGGTCGCGTCAAGACCCTCCACCCCGCCGTCCACGGAGGCATCCTGGCCCGCAACCTCGAATCGGACGAACAGGACCTCACCGCGCAAGGCATCTCCAAGGTTGACTTCGTCGTCTGCAACCTGTATCCCTTCAAAGACACCGTCGCCAAGATCAATGTCAGTATCCCCGAAGCTGTCGAGGAGATTGACATTGGTGGCGTGACCCTCCTCCGCGCCGCCGCCAAGAACCACTCCCGAGTGACGATCCTTAGCGACCCCAACGACTACGCCGGCTTCCTCGAGGAGCTCGCACACGGCGAAATCACCGAGTCGAGCCGCAACCGATACGCGCTCAAGGCGTTTGAGCACACTGCCGACTACGACACCGCCATCTCGGGCTTCTTCCGCAAGGAGTATGCCAGCAATGGCCAACAGCACCTGGCTCTGCGCTACGGAGCTAACCCTCACCAGAAACCCGCTGCCGCGTACACCGTCTCGGAGAAGCTGCCCTTCAAGGTTCTCTGCGGCTCGCCAGGGTACATCAACCTGCTCGACTCTCTGAACGCCTGGCCTCTGGTCAAGGAGCTGAAGCAAGCGCTTGGCAAGCCCGCCGCTGCCAGCTTCAAGCACGTCTCTCCCGCCGGCGCCGCCATCGGCCTGCCCCTGACTGCTGACGAACGCAAAGTGTACTTTGTCAACGACATCGAGGGCATCGAGACGTCGGCTCTGGCTCAGGCGTATGCCCGCGCCCGCGGCGCTGACCGCATGAGCAGCTTCGGCGACGTCATTGCCCTCAGTGATGTTGTCGACGTCCCCACCGCCAGCATCATCTCCAAGGAGGTGTCGGACGGTGTCATCGCCCCCGGCTACGAGCCCGCCGCTCTCGAGATTCTCAAGAAGAAGAAGGGCGGCAGATACCTCGTTCTCCAGATCGATCCCGACTACACACCCGCTCCCACCGAAACCCGTACTGTCTACGGCGTCACCCTCCAGCAGCACCGCAACGATGTCGAAATCACCCCCAAGTCCTTCGACACCGTGATTACCCCCAAGAACTCTGGCGCTCTCCCCGAAGCCGCCGCCCGCGACCTTACCATCGCCACCATCACGCTCAAGTACACTCAGAGCAACTCAGTCTGCTACGCCGTCAACGGCCAGGTCGTCGGCCTCGGCGCCGGCCAGCAGTCACGTATCCACTGCACACGTCTCGCCGGCGACAAGGCCGACAACTGGTGGATGCGCTTCCACGAGCGTGTACTCGGCATCAAGTGGAAGAAGGGCACTAAGCGACCCGACAAGAGCAACGCCATTGACCTGCTCGTCAGCGGAGAGCTACCCACATCTGGCGCCGAGCGCGAAGCCTTTGAGGCTATTTTTGAGGAGGTTCCTGCTGCGTTCACGCCTGAGGAGAGGGAAGCTTGGATGAAGCAGCTGAAGAATGTCTGCGTGTCTAGTGACGCTTTTGTAGGTTTTCTCTTTTCTCATTTTACTATCCTGACACGAAAGAATGGAACAGGCAATGAGTGCGGCGGAGCCAGAATCAAGAGACTAACAAGTAACTTTAGTTCCCCTTCATCGATAACGTCTTCCGCGCGTCTCGCTCTGGAGTCAACTATATGGCCGCCCCGAGCGGTAGTCAAAACGACAGTGCTGTCTTTGAGACTGCTGAGAAGCTTGGCATAACTTTTGTGCAGCAGAATACTCGTCTTTTCCACCACTAGATGAGATTGTTGCAAAATTTAGAATTTGTAAGAGGGCAAGAGGCCAGTGACCTGGGCGGGTTGTTTATTGAATTGGCAGTAAAAAGGGAGATGTGGTGCACATCACATGTAGTTGTAGTGTGTTTGATGATAGGATTTTGTACATGTTTCGTCTAGCTAGAGTTGGCTAGCATTTATACCCAGAATGGTCGATCCTACCTAGTAATCGCTCTCTTCTTGCGACTGTGATGTTGTTTGACGTTACGGGATGAGTAGCAAAGTTGTGAGGTGGGCGAGGGCGTGATACACCAGAAACACAAGCACAAAGACCCAGGTACAGAGAAACAACAGAGCCATGTAGACTGTAGTATATATTCAGCGGAAAACACCTCCCATTCCGACTTCCAAACCCGGGCTAGCTACTAAGATATTGTCCAGCCCACCGCACCCCTTTACAACAAAGCATTCCAAATCCGCATACTATACACGAACATTTCTTTAGCAAAACGATTGATACCACGCAACGCCGATGTCTCCTGTTTCCCACCTACAAAAAAAAAAAAAAAAAAAAAAAACCCCATTTGAAAATAGACACACCCAGAATAATCCCATACAAACCACACACACACACACAAAATTCTCATTCCGTGCCAGCACAACCCTTAATCAAATCAATCATCTTCAATATCATCATCACTCAAAACAAGTTTCTGTACCAGCAGCGCAGACATCGCCCCTCCTGTCTTGATACCCTCCCTCCCACGGCGCGGACTAGGCCCCTCCTCAGACGGCCGGTCCGTAGCCCACGCCTCCATAGCAGGAAGAACATCCTCGTCAGGAGGAGAGTCCGAGTGGTCGTCTTCCGGGGCGGAAAGGCCCGTAAAGGAGACGACTTTTTCGAGATCGCCAAGACGGAGGCTTGTTGTTTTGCGGGAGCGCGCCATGTGGGCCATGTAGGGGAGGCGATCTAGGAGGAGTTCGCGCTGGGCGGCGCTGCCCAGGGAGAGGAGCGGTGGGGGAGGATCTGCGGAGGGAGTCTTGGTGGTTGTGTTTCTTGGTCTGTTTTGCAGGGTTGTGTTTGAGAGTGCGCCAGCAGCACGGGCTTGTTGCTGCCGCTCCATCCACGATGTCGGCGCCTCACTCGTCAATGACCTCTGCGGCTTGGCCAGGAAGGCCGTTGCACCGTCTGTCATGTTCTTCGTGCCGCTGGAGGCAAAGGGAGCTTCGCCTTTGAGGAGCTTTGTTGACCATAGATCCACCATGCCTTGTATCTCTTCCTTGGCCCTCCATAGCTTGAGACTGGTCGGATAAAACATTTTGAATGCGTCGCCGCCTTTTGCTACGCCGCGGGCCGCAGTCGTGGTCCTGCGCTTCACGGGGTTCGGGAGCGAGAACAGTAGCCCGCGGACGGCGACGTGGAAGGCCATTTCATCCTGGCGCATGGCATGACTGCTAGACGCGTTTTGTGCGCCAAAGCCGCCGCGGGATGCCCCGAAGAATACATCCCGTGATGGACAAAGAAGGTCGCTTTCGGAGAGATATTCGATGCAGTCATTGATGTAGTCCATCGGGGTGGAGAGGTCCATGGGCCCAGTGCTCTCACAGGACAGGATGTAGTTCTCGTGCAGTGCGGAGATGAAGGTGTGCGTGTCGGTGCCTGTTTCGTCTATCAGAGCCTCGGGAAAGACCTGTGACCTCTTGGGCCTGGCGTGTTGCGAAAGATACCGCGGGAGGCGGCTCTCAACGCTTTCATCCGCAGGAGCTGCGTCATCACGCTTGTTGTGGACTACTTTGCCAACAGCGTGGAAGATGCCCAGACTGGCTTCGCGCTGCGAGATGAGCTCCAGACTTTCTGACTCGCCCTCGGTCAAGCTAATGGCCTCTTTAGCGCTCTTGCTAATTTTCTTGGAAAAGGCCACCTGTGCGCCCCAGTCGGAATCTCCGTCGCCCTTGAGACATAGGAACTCGAGAGACGAGATGGCGCTGCGAATGTCTCCGATCTCACCCAGTCTCTTAAGCACTTGTGGTCCAGGAGTCCTTCTGCGCCCTGATTGTCTCGCCTCTTTGAGAACGACGAGGTCCAAAGCTTTCGCGAGGAAGGTCGGCGCTATGGCGTTAAACTCAATGACCCCTACTCCAGGATGGCGCAGGATTTCCGGCCCCAGCAGGCGATGAGCCGTCAGGCTGTCTGCCGAGGCTGACGCTGTGGTCAGCAGCGTCTCCGTTATCACCAGCACGAGGGGCCTGATTGGGTCACTCTGCGGCGACATCAAGTTGCCGAAGCTGGCCCGTGATGAAGGGGTGTGGGCTGCTATATACTCAAGAATCGCGCTGCGAAAGGAGCTCAGGACAGAGTTTGACCGGGAAAAGGTGGTGGGAAACTCTTCCATGAGCATCACTCGCTTTGTATTGCCTCCTGCGGCCGTGCCTAAGGAACTGGCTGGTGTAGACGAATCCGGGGAGCTGCTGTCGATGTCCAGCGTTCCAAATTTGCCACCACGACCGAGAAACTCGTCGAATTGAGTCGACCAAGAGACGAAGCCAATACCTGTGCTGGCTGCCCTGGTCGTTGACGTGGGATTCTTCCACTCCAGAAGCTCGAAGCCCATATCAGTCGCCAGTAGGCGCATCGTCGTAGTCTTGCCACAGCCCGCCGCACCCTTCAGGACTAAGACGCGCTGTCGAAGTCGCCCCGTCATGACTTGGTCAAGCCATCGTCGCACATCTGTAATCTTCCTCTTGTGCACAGCCAGTTCGTCAAGGTTCCGAGGACCGAATCGTTCCGACCACGGCCGCGACTCATCATCCAGGCCGCGGGGATGCGTAGGTTTTGGAGGCTTCAGAAATCGAAGACTGGTGCTGGAACCTGCACCCGTCACGGGACCCCCAGAGCCTTTTAACCTTTTACGGGCATGTTGACCGACCAGGCTAGACGAGGTCGCTTTGAGGTCCGAAATTTCGTCGTCTTCAGAGATCGGATCGCTGATGGGGTCGTCTGTTGGCGCAGGCCGCTTCTCGCTACTGCTGCTGCCAGCTACAGGAGCTCGTTGGGTCTGCTTGGAGAAGAGTGTCTTCAGATCGGCCGTCCTGCCTTTTTCTTGTCTTCGACCCGCGTCTTCCGATTTCTTGGCAATTGGGCTCGCGCCGCCATTCTTCTGTGACCTTCCTCGCCTCGTCTTTGGGGGAGACGCAATGGCGCTCGGCAGTGCGAGGTTGACACCGGATCGGCTGGCTTTCAAAGGGCTCGGACGTTCGGGAGAGGTTCGTGCCTTGGACGGCGAAGTGGGAGAGGAGAGGAGGAAATTGGATAGCGTGTTGGTACGGGGTCGTTCGTCTTCGTCATCCGAGTCCGCGAGGGGATTTCGTCTGCGGCGTTTGGCGGGCGGAGCCATCAAGACGATCGAAGCAATGGACTCATCTGGATAGCGCAGAGTCCATGGAGCTGAAGCTGTCGGCTGTATGCTCGACCTCTTGGGTAGTCAAGGGAATGTCGGCGCTTCGTCCAAGTGAGTCGATGTCAAAAGCCCGTGAGCATTCGTACGATGTATGTACATACTCCGTAGGTATGTACCTAAATTTTCCTCCCCGCGATTGGCCGGGCGGTGACCGTTGACGACCCGCTGCGGGAACTTGTGGAAGTGTGGTCACTGGTACATACGGAGTACATAGGAGGTACCTCCTAAGAAGTATGTAAGGTACCACAAAAAAAACAGAAGAAGCCGAACGGTGATCGTAGACGGAGTCACGGACAGATAGATCTAGCTACCCCACAAATACGCTTTGTAGGACCTAACTGCTCCAAAGGAAAAGAAGGGCGCTGTGAGAAACAGAATACGATCGTGGACTAACAGATAGATCTGCTTTACAAAGGATCTTTGCAGGATCTAACTGCTCCAGAAGAATATAGAACACTGAATGGAAGAAAACTTTGTTGATGCTTAGGACTCAGGAGCTACATATCTCCTAACTAGGTACCTAGAAAAACAGTCCACATTATAACATTCAGGAAATAAGAGGCAGACCTCGCAGGCTCCTCTCAGGATTATCATAAAACCCAAACAGCTCAGTATCTCTGATGTTGAATCGAAGATGCCGGAACAATCTCTGTAAAAGTTCACATGCAAATAACAGTGCTTCTTCCCTTTCTTGACTCCAGAACAACAAGAACCAATGAATCCATCTCTTCACACCCTTTCATCGGACAAACTGATCGCATGACAACAACATCAATCTGAATTTTTCGACTTCGAGCCTCGGGAAATGCCCGAATGATATCATCTTGAGTCGAGAACGAGACAGAATGACAATTGAATCAGGATGACGATACAAACGAGGGTGTCGAGTCGCTGACGCAAAACTTGTAAATGAGGGGTAGACCGAAGGATACGAGGCAGGAAGATGATGGGACTCGAAAGGCAAAGTTGATGATGAAAATCACAGGGTCAAAATAACGAACAAGGTGGGTCCTCCTTCACTTAGGTACATAGGTACCTATCTACCTAGGTACCTTAGGTAGGTAGGTATGTACGGAGTACCTCCTAACAATCCAAGTTGTACATATTAAGGTAGGTATGTAAACTTGCAAAAGTGAAAACATACATTTTGTCGCCATTCTTCGTCACAAGCCTCGAGCAGCTGAGTTGTTGAACAAGATGCATCAATCCACGACAGAGGCACCCGTCCTGGCTTTCTTCAAGCCCGGTCGCCCGATCATAGTAGAATGCGATATTTCCGCTGAAAGCACTGGCGCCGTCATCTGGCAGGAACAGGACGACAAGACTTGGAAGCTCATCGGCTTCTCCTCCAAACCCCTGACGCGTACTCAGCAAACTTATGCTATGAAGGATCAGGATTTGCTCGCCGTCATGCAGGCTCTCAAAGACAATGCACAGGTGCTCACTGGAACAGCAATTGTGGTCCTGACGGATCACCAAGCGCTGGCCTACCCTTCTTCGAAGCGCATTCTCTCCAGACGTCAGCTCCGTTGGTCTAATTACCTAGCCAACTTCGATATCACGTGGCGCCGTCGTCCTCGCAAGGAGAACGTCGCCGCTGGCATCCTGTCGCGCACGACGATGAACAACCCTATTGTCAAGACACATGAGCGGCTAGAGCGGGATCTCATCGTGGTTCCTGCCGACCGCATCGAGGCCCCAGTTTCTGCCGTTGGAGCTGTCGACGCCTTGGTGATCCCTCAAGGCGCCAAGCTCGCCGATTTGGTAGTCAAGGAGAACCAGAATCGCCAGCTGGGATTGCACGAAGGCAGGTTGATTGTGCCAGAGACCACTGCCGACGGCCGAATATACCTTCGAACAGCTCTGATGCGTGAGGCTCACGATCCCGCAAGCTTCGCCGACGGCCGATTGATCCTTCCGACAGCTCTGAAGCGTGAGGCTCGCGAGCCCTCGAAATCTACCCACGTCGGTCAGAACAAGACCAAGGCCTCGCTAATGAAGAAATACTGGTGGGAAGGCCTGAGCGGTGATGTGAGACGTTACGTTTCCAGCTGCAGAGTATGCCACGGCAAAAAGAGTTTTCATGACGCGCCTCCGGGGCTGTTGCACCCAGTCCCGGTCCGGTCATGCGTCTGGAACACGGTCATCGTTGAGGGCAAGTTGATGCCAACTGACGTTGACGGCCATGACTACGTCTGGGCATTCATCTGCAAGTCCAGCAGGCTCATGGTGACTCTGCCCGGCAAGAAGAACGACAAGGCCGAGATGCTGGCCAAGCGATATTACCGGCGCATCTACGGCATTCTGGGATTGCCCCTGGCGTGGATCTCTGAAAAGGACGAATCGTTTATCTCTGTGTTTATGGAGACGATCAACAAGCTGACCGGCACCAAACACCATCAAAGCTTCCGCCAATCCCAGACCGAAGGAGGCATTCAGGTCGCCAAAGCCGACTTGGATCAGCGCCTGCGGTCCCACATTGATAAGTACCAGACCCGCTGGAGCGAACACCTGCCGTCACTCGAATTCGAGCGCAACAGCTCTCACCATGCCCCGATCGGCATGAGCCCGCTCATGGCAGTAACCGGCTCTGCGCCTCGCAAATCGCTCTCACAGCCGGTGCCGGAGGCTGGCTCGATGCCTGAGCGTGAACAAGCTGACACAGAGCTAGTCAAGCAACGCCAGGATGTTCCAGCCATCGCCCACAAGAATTGTTTGGAGGCTCACAAGCCGCAAGAGAAGGAAGCCAACAGGAAGCGCCGTCCCGGGGACTGGTCCACCGACGACTCTGTCCACGTCAGCAAGAAGAGATTCACAACCGAAGCTCCCACGGCCAGTCAATGGCCCCTCGGGGAGAAGAAAGGCTTCAGTCACGTCCTCGACGCTCCCGATTTGCACAAGAGGAGCCAGTTCTTCGGTTCCGACCAGCTACGCAAAGCGGCTGACGATCCGTTGCCGCAACAGCACACAGAACCAGTGCCGCCCAACGAAATCGACGGTCAACTTGGGATTGACATTGATCGTATACTGGCATCACTGTAAGGACTGGCCTGTTCAGCAAACTATGGAATAGCACCGATAAAGCTTGTCTTGATTACAAGGAGGAACATAATGAAGAGAGCTTCCTGCTTCCCTCATGCCTACTCATATACATGAGCAGGAGTGAAAGCGTTCCCCAAGAGGTCTCTTGAGTCTTGTCTTCTGCTCCGCCTCCATGGTCTTGTCATTGTTCCACGAACCTGACGGCCTTGTTGTTGGCGTTTTCCATTGTCCAAGACCTCGATGGCCAAAGCCAACTTCATACAAGGCCCGCTCGAACGTCGTAGCTACCTACGATGAGGCCATCAGCTGAGGCTTCTTTCCTCAACTATGAACTACATTCCGAGCTTGAAGCTCGAAGCCTCGAATCCCCCATGATTATGACTCCAAGGCCGTAATACCAGCAAGAGGCTTCAAACGAAGCGTTCTACAACTCCAAGGGCTTCAAACGCGCCGCAACGAAGTTGGAGAGCTTCTACTGAGAAATATCCCCTCACCGCTAAACCAGTTCGTTCACAGAAACATGTTAACCGTCACATTAGACCACGGCAGTAACACGGCGATCACACTGAAGAATTTCAATATACCCAAGCCATTCAGCGTGCAGAAAATTCGTAATTGAGTAGAGTCTATAGAATTTTGATGTTCAATTCATTGACTCAATCAGTACCTACTTAGTGTACCAGCCGTTAGGGTCCATTAACTGCCACTGGACCAAAAGGACTAGAATCCGAAGTCGGCAGCTTCGGACCTAATTGGCAGTCATATGGAGCACGAGCGCTGTCTCTGGTAGCGGCCGTGACAATCAGCGATGACACCAACTTCCGAAAAAGGTCCAACTCCCGCTGCCTATCGTATCACGCAAGTCGGTTTACATGGTTTAGGAAACTCCACTCCTCCCGGGCATGACGGTGTGGAGGGCCATCTGGTCCGAGACTCCGAGCCGAACCGCAAGTCCATCCGGACTGAGGTAGGTAGCTATGTACTCCGTACTCCGTACAAACCGGGAAATGAGAAAAGTTCAGGTCAAGACTATGACCGTCCCTGGCCTCTGGGATCCTGTACCGTGTTACGTGTACGTCGCGTCACCTGCGAGGGATGCCGACATACGGGTGACCCGAGACCAGGTCGTGACTCCTCGTGAGACGGCTATGTATCATGTATGTTGTACATATATCGTCCTCCGCACATTGATTGCTACAGAGTGGGTTCGAACTTTGAGGGCTCCGTCCTAAGGTCCTTATTAGCCTTAAATCAATCCCCCTTCCCAATGAGGCAGCCCGTCGTCGGCGGTTCGAGATCCGTGATCTACATAACAGGAGCCTCGGCACTGCGGCAGTTTCATCGGCACGCTCGGATATGAAGTCAATGGGCCGTCATACATACATTAGAGGGACCTATGTACATATCGTTAGCAACGGCGGTAAAAGGTGTTTTGGCCCTTGGGGGCTCCTCCCAGCTCTAGGCCCGGATATGTAGGATGATCGGGACTACTGGATGATTACGCAGTCAATGCGGCCGCAAGACTTCGTCTAGACGGCCTTGATGGACCTGTTGCCGCCACGATCAACATCGGGTCGCAGCACGCTTGCAAGTTGCAACCCGGCCACAGACGGACCATCGCTCATAGCCGAGGAAGTTGGGTACATATTTTGAATACAGGGAACGCGGATGGCCGAGGTACGGTGTACCTATTGTCGCAGAGGCCAAGTTCACCATGCCAGTGTATACAGCTCGGCAACAGACACATGCCATAGGTCGCGACTCGCCAACATGCTGCATGCATTGCGACAATAGGTGTACATAACGATTAGTGTGTCAATAGATGTACAACATGTTTCTTCTATCATAGTTCTATGCCACAAGGCATGCAACTCGATTTGGTTCATGTGTGTACTATATTCTCGCCGCTCGGAGATGTCTCCTGATCTAACAATACAAAATAGGAGCCTAGACTTTCTCGTTGAAATGGTCCGCACGAAGCTAGCTAGTGTTGCGGTAGTAGCAGAACGGAACTGCAGGCCTGTTTTCCATTTCCCCTTGACAGTACAACTCATCAATGCTTGACACAACATGGATTCTACGAACATTATCAGTGTAAGGCCAATCGGATGGATTGGGCGAGATAACGAGCAACCTACATTAGACCAGCATTGCTGTGTATCTTGTTAGCCGGGCTCAAAGACAAGCACTTCCTTCTTCTTCTTGTTCGACAGTAGAAACAAATGTGTGTTGCCACTTACGCAAACGTTGGTGTCGGGGTAATTCGAGCAGCATGTGACTGCCCTCGCGAGGACTCTGCTGGGAGAGTCGGCATCGACTTTGGAGCCCTCGACGTGTCTCACCTCCTTGGCATTCTGGTTGAGGTCTGCAAGAGCAAAAGCGGCGAGGCCGAGGAAGACGAGGCTGGATCGCATGACGTCGGAGTTTGAAGAGAGGTTACCTAAACCTATTACCGAGGGTAAGATGAATAATCAGAGAAATAAGTAGGAGAATTAAACGTGGTAAGAGCATGGGAAAGGGTTACTCTTTTATTCCTGGCTTCCTTCTTTGCCCACGTGGAACCCAAAGAGGGTTTGTCATTCCCCGGAATACCGATAAGCCAATGAATACCAAGAGCCTTGCAAGTGTTACAATCGTAGTAAATACGGAGCATAACTATCCGATGTATCAACGCCTACGGAGTACATATGTACATGGCCTTTGTCGGGCAAACATGGCTCAATCCATTACATATTCAGCCGCGATTCCGAGCCCATCATCGAGTGGTCCTCTGCATAGCCCCAGACATACCCTGCTATAGCTTCGCTTACAACGAAGGCCATGGCGAGGCCCGAGGGCGACTCATGCGCTTGACCATTTAACCGTCTCGTACGAAGTATAGGCATGTATTATCCGCGGTCTCGGAACCGCTCTAAGCCGCCCTTCGGTCCGGCCCGTGCATATGCAATGCGAAGGCACTCGAATGGTTTGCTTCTCTGTGATTACATGTATACAGCTCTGACATTGTTGAACGTTAGAATCATGTATCTACATGAGTCAATACGTAGCTGTGACATGTGGTACATAGCTTGAAAATTGAATGGCACACAGGAACCCGCGATAGTCTGATTAGGCAAAACTGAAGAAATCGTGCGGCGACGCGTAGCGGAGGCGCACATTTCGTGTTTGCCTCTTTATGCTCGAGTTTTCAGTACACATATTGATATGAGGGTATGGTGTGGAGCCTTTCCGAATTGATTGGCTCACAAACTTTCGGACTCTGAAACAAAGGGGCTCAGTTTTGCCTATTTTTGGCGCGCACTGGCACAGCTTCGCGTCACGGCATTTTTATACCTTCTTCCACGGTATATACCGCGCGTACTCGAGGCCTGAACAGCGCAAGGCGTTGTCTGGCCTCTTCCAACATCATCAAAATTGTCAGCAGCGATACAATCTTCAGTCAAAACTAACTCAAGTTCTCACGCTCTAGTTCATCTACGATGTCTTTGATACCTAGGTACCCCTTCTAAGCACTTTACAGCTCTTATGTCTGATGTCATCATCACGGCGCAGCCCTTAGCACGCATGCTGAGGGAAGTCGAATCGATGAAACGGCCTCCCTCTGTGCGGTTTGCACTTTCGCCGATATCTAAACATTCCTACAGCAATCCGACCGCGCGAATAGAATGACCTTAGTCAAGGTGGCCTGCAGCGATGAGCAAGGTTGACGGACATCCTCCGGTCGGCGGCAGTGCTTTCCCATCCGTGGCTCGCAAACAAACGCGAGCCGTTCTTTAATGATGCCATCCGCGAAAGTTGTCCAAAAATGTCGTGGCAGCCCGTAGATAATACTTATCGTCATCACCCCATGTGCATGCTAAATCCCTCATTGCTCGTAAACCTGTATTCCTCTCGGTTAGCCCCGCCGAATCCGTCTCGGGAAATGAATTCTGCTTCGCCCATGCTGGCTTTCCGGCTTACCTTGCAAGAAATATGCATCCTTTGAGAAGGGTGAGGTCAGAGCCGTATGCTGCACCCACTTCCAGTCACGCCCATCGGGGTTCTCTCCCACATTGGCCGATACCAGACGGGGTCGCCCTCTGACGATATACAGAGCAATGACCAAGAGCCACCACTGCCGCACGAGGTTGACATGATAGCGCATCGGAAAGAAGGACAGCAAAGTCCTAATGGCGTGGCTCGTGGTCAATACGTGAAGGAGAAAAAAGTTGTAGTCTTTGTGAGCCGGATCCACTGCCGTGACGAGCAATGCCACCGCGGCTTGCTGCGATTCCTTGAAGGCTGTCAACGGGTCAGACAAGTCCCAGGCGTTCCAGTACTTCATCACCACGCCTTCATTCTCCTTGAAGATGGATTCCAAGTTGCCGAAGTCCCCGCTACTAGGGAGGCTATTCAGCTCCTCGTCTTTGGACATCAAGTCTAGCAGGTCAAGGATGGAATCTGAAGAGATGCTGGATTTCTTAGTGAAGGATGAGTCGCTGCTGTAGTCGTAGAGGAAGTCGTGCTGCACGGATGTTAACGCAAGAGCCTCCATTGCAATCTCCTTGCTGTCCATCTCATACGCAAGCCCTAGCTGGATGAGTGCATGTCCGACTATAAAGCGTTAGTCGTGCTTGACGCATCATGAACTATTTTCACTTTCAGTTTCCTTTCTTAGTTACTCTGTACGTACGTCCAGATATAAGCCCGTGCACCAAGGGCTTCTCGCATGAAAACAGATAGTGCCCAACCGCTTTCTTCCAGTCATACGCATAATCCATGGCGAGCTTGTCCTCAAAGTAATCAAGGTACGCCCTCTGGTACTGCTTGTCACCCAGAAAATCCACCCAATCACTGTCCATCAGCTCGGCTGGCGACGGCGTCCATGCTTCCAACTTCGACTCCGAGACTTGGGTCTCGTATATGTCGTGGAGCTGGTTCGGTGTGGCGCCCAGCAGGTAGGCCGAACTCAGAATTTGAGCATTTTGGTTGTCATATCGGAGCTGAGAAGACACCAACGCGTAGTTTACGTGGTTGGCCTTGAGGAGATGTTTCAGGGAGCGAGCTCGGCGATCGGGGTCCGTCTCAACGTGATGAACCTCAACCGGGGGCACGGGGATGGCTTGAACCCTGCCACCTCCCCCAATAATATAGGACAATATCCCTGACATGAGTGAATTGAGTTTGGAGTATTCTGGTCGAAGCAGAGCCTCGACTTGCTTTACAAATACAATGCCGATGGCCTCATCAACGAACTTGAAAGTGTTGAGCCTCAAAAGTCATGATTGGCGGAGGAGGGAAAGACAAAGCAAGGGGATGTGGAGCTATAAGTGGGTCAAGAGTGGGGACATCTGGAGCTCCCATTTCTCTGGAGTCTGTACTCTGTACACAGTTCTTCGCGCTGCCACCACAATCTTCCACGCGATATCACCACGACAGCGACAATCCAACACCACGGCCCGACAACACAACGACACACGACACACGACACACGACACACTGGCAATCAAATAGTATCGAAGCGCAGGTGGCAGCAACAAAGCAGCACCATGAGTGAGGGTGGCACTGCCATTCTCTATGCAGAGCTGCTCGCAAACCTCGGACAGGTCTCCGTTGCGGCCACATTGCCAAAGCCGCCCAATAAGGGCGACACGAGGGTCAATATCACGGATGATGGCCAGCGTCTTTTTCTCGATTACACTGGTTTCTCAACCACTATGCTTCTACCGGCCCCCGTTGCCAAGACGTCGTTGAAAATCGCAGAAGACGCGTCTCGCTACCTGACCTGGCGGCTGCCTCTATCGCGCGATGCAGCTTCACAACCTCCCTTTTCTGCAGAGGATCAAGCGGTGCCTTGGGCGGCTCCTGATCTCGAGGCCGGATCTGCTATCACATGCCGAAGGTGCCACAGCACCATCATACCCGATGGCAAACTCAAAGTCTGGAAAGACTTGCCGAGTGAGAACTGGGCCGAGATGATGGAGTTTTGGCATTGCCATAAACCGCATGACCGCGATCAGCCAGAGAATAAGGACCTCGCCGACAAGGGATATGGGGCGAATAACAATGTGATTTCTGCTCAGTCTGGCGTCGGCTTTGTTGATATCATTTCATTCATGTTTGACGAGCGTGACTGCCAGAACCTCTTGGTAAGTCTGTGCACCTAGTTTCAATGTTGACGGGAGGCTTTCTCGAACGAAATGTCACAATTCCCCGCTCTGTCAAGATGCGAAAGAAAGAACGCGGGAAATAGAAGGTGGCCAAATCGGCTTCAAAGGCGCTTCTGTGGTCTGGTCATCGATACAATTCCCGCATAGCAATCCTACCTGTTACCCATTGTGGAAGAAACCTTTTCTTTTTGGAAAATGGTTTCCTTCGCGTGGGCATGTTGACGGTGAGCCTCTTTCATTTCATCCCAGTGTTCAGAGGTCAGGAATGCTGGGGGATTTCCAAGAGGTACATGCTTCGTTTTCGCAGCCCCTCTGTCGTTGGCATCATCATCTCAGTTCGCGCATTGCTTACTCGTACTACCACTTCCAGTTTTCCGCTTCAGATGCTGCACACGCATCAGGCAGCAGCTCTGAAGCACTAGCAAACGCCAGCTCGGGATCTTATCTACACGTCTTCTGCAGTCAATGCAAAGGCGAAGTCGGCTCTTTCAGCATCAAAGCCGACTCTGTGCTCTTGCTGAAACCACACGTCTCCTGCCGTACCATCGTGCAGATGAAATGGCCTCCGACCGTTATGACTTGGGTAGCCGCTCTGCTCGTGGCCAACATCTCCAGATACGCCAGCACCAAGTCGCTCCTTATACCAAAAATCCCTTCCAATAGTCAAGACGGCGACAAGATGCTCTACCTGTGGGTCTTGAACCCACATGTCGTATACTCATCCTCCTGCATTGACGGCCGGACGCCCGCGTTGAAAATCCTGTATCAGGAGGTGACTCGGGAAGAAGGGAACAAACTCCTCGACTCGATGACATCAGACGTACAGGAAATATATCTTCCGTCTGATGACATATTATTGGTGAGAGCGACTCTTGAGTCCAGTGCACGGCATCTACCCGAGTCGGAGCAAACTCACAATGAGTGGTGTGTGGGCCTTCTAGACAAGTGGGAAGGCAAGAATGAGGGATAACAGGCTTGAATTTCCTGCTGCAGCGTACCGGTGTGAAGTGTGATTTGAACCTTCACGTGGTATAACAAAATATCGCAAACTTGGATGCTGTAGGTAGACAATAGAATGTAAAGGTATAAAAGTCTAAACCTCTCGTGTCGATCATGCGCACACGAACTGCGACTAAATCTCATTTGAAAAAAACCACAAATTATTTTCTTTTGGATTTGCAGTCGACTGGCCACTAGATTTCTCTCGGTATCTACTGTACATACCTAATAATGAACATGCCCTACGATAACATCCAACTAGCGATCGCCGATGATACATTATAGCTGAACCCACCTCTGTCCTGACTCTTAGCTACCCATCTCAGCCATTTGCAAGGCCAGTATTTGCGAGACCAGAGCCAAGGCGACCGCGACCGTCGGAATCCTCATCATCTCATCATCATGACAAGTCTCAGTTAAGAAAGTGCTTCGTGGCTTCCTCATAGCACAGGGTCCAGGGAGCAGACGTTGAGACGGGACAATGATAAAGTTTTCGGTCTATGGGTTGCGCCCCGTTAGGACTCGGCAGCAGTGCCAGCACACATCCGCTTGCCTCCTTTCCATCATTTTTTTTGGCTGCGACGGAGACAAGCCTGTATCTCTCTCCTGGCGCACTGCTATGTATCACACACAGCCTCAGGTCGGACCGGGAGTTGAGCAGTAGTACTCCGTCAACGAGTGCCTGAGGCCTCACCATGAAAGTACGGCAGAACGCAGCCACGGAGTACAAACATGGCGCCACGATCGGTACGACACGCCCTATTTTCCTCGAATTCGTGGCTCTACAGAGATCCGAAGGGATCCAAAGGGGGCCGATCGCGCTCATGTTGAGTCGGACTCGTCCAACCCAAAAAAGAAGTCCGGGAAATGATTGGGCGAACTACCGGATGTGGTTCAGGACCAGATGGCATAGGCGGTATGCCTGATCCACCAGACAGGGAAATGTTTCTCCAGTTGCAGCAGGCTTCAAGAAGAGATATTTGTAATGGCCAGTCAGTGTGCTATTCAACTGAGCAACACAACCCACAAAGGGGTACAATTCCAAGAAAACTGCTGTCTTGGAAATAGCACATATAGACGACTGACTGACTTTGTGACACTTCACTGTTCAGTCACAAAATTCGCGTGCTTTTTACTCACGAAGCCCGCTGGATTCACCCCTGTCTCTGGATGTCGCCGCTTCCTGTCTAGAGACTAGCAGATCGAGGCATCACATCCCTCCTTCGCCATTTTGATTTGATCTTTGAACCGCATTCGGTACTAAGTCGCCGAACCGTGACTTTTAAGCCAGAAATCACGCACTCGGCTACGTTCGTGAAAGGTTTTTTATATTCCTGGAAATCTTTTCTCGTCTAATGACTCAAACTAGGAGCCCATGATTTTCCATCGCAGTGTCTCGCACGAAGCCAGCCATGCCAGTGTTTTAGACTGTAGCTGTGGCAGGGCAGGACGGCTAACCTGTTTTCCACCTCATCACGCAGCTTGTCCAGGTTTATGCCCGACACAACATTGTTGCTACGAGAAATGTTAGTGACTTCCCAACCGGACAGATCGAGATTCGAGCGAGGTAGCGAGAAACCTACGTTAGACCAGCATCCCTATGAGTATGAGGTATCTTGTTAGTTGGGTTCAGAGACAAGCGCTTCCTTCTTCTTCTTCTAAGTTCTTCGGCAGTAGAATTAGATCTGTGTGGCCACTTACACAATGGCCGGCATAACCGGCGTAAGGGGAGCAGCATGTTGGTGCCCTTCCGATGATTCTGCTGGGAATGTCGGCTTCCACTTTAGAGGCCTCAATATCCGATACGTCTCTCAGTTCGTTGGCATTCTGATTGAGGTCTGCGACAGCGAGAGCGGCGAGGCCGAAGAGGACGAGGCTGGATCGCATGATGTCGGATAGTAAAATACCTAGGTAGGGTTTATTAATAAGAAGATATGTAATTACCCGTTGGATAAAAAGAGTATGTAATCGGGAAAAAATAAGAGGTAGGGAAATAATTTCCTAGGTTAAGCGCAAGGGAAAGGGCTACTCTTTTATACGCAAGTTTCTTCCTTGCCCCCATGGAATCCAAATTCCATAATAAACTAGGAACTTACACCTACCGTCGAGCACAGACTTTCTCAAACGACTCACATACGGAGTGTAGTCGTGCCAAGCTTCCTTAAGTGAGGCCTCTACAGCCGGGATGCCATCCCAAAATACCGCTTGGCACGACTATGTGGGGAATACTCCGTAGTCAGTGCTCACTGCTCACTGCTCACTGCTCAGTTTATACGGCCCGGAGGTGTCTCCGGCCCGGGGCCCTGAGAGAGCGGCGTCGTTGGCAGGGTATACGGAGTAGGTAGGGATGTACCTAGGTAATTCCCCGGAATCTATATAAGCCAACAACAGGAGTATGTAGGTTCCAGGAACCCGGAATACCACTTGCAAATTGCAATCTACCTATGTATGTACCTACATATTTGTAAGATCTCGGCGTGGGTGTACATACCATTTACATACATATGTAGGTAGGAGGTAGGTATCAGGCCCAGAGGCGTACTCGATACAGGTCAGTGGTCAGTGGTCAGTGCCAGTGGTCAGATATACCTCCTTCTCATCCTCTTGGAACTTTGGAAGTTACTAAATTAGCGGGACCTGTGGCGTTGTTCTGAATTGCGCACAAGCACACGGCAATTTGTAAAATATGCGGGTCGACCCGCACGTACGGTTACCGCGTACATAGGTACCTAGGTACCTGGTAGGTACCTTGTAAAGGTGCTTAATTTTAACGTTGTGCCGGGGACACGACTAGGTACATACCGCCAGAGCAGAGCCAGAGACGCATCTGGGTCTGTCTCGACAACGGTATCTGATGCGACAGAGGCAATGCCTCGGACACCTCGCAATGGGCCTTCATGGAATACAACTCCGCGAGACTTCATTGTTAAAGGTGCCCCTGGTCATTATGGAGTGGAAGGGAACGAACGGGCAGATCTTCTGGTGAAGAAGAGAGCCAAGGAAGGACCTCGACTCATCGAGACTCTCGTTCCTCCGGGGACACGACGGTAGCGAGCATTAGAGCTCTACTCCGTAGCACGACAGCACTATCAGTATCGACGCTTCGTGGAGCCTGGTGGAGGACATTCGAACGAGGCAATGCCGCGGCCTCTCAAAACGATATCGAGATTTACGCCTTGAAAGTGGAATATGTACTCCGTACTCCGTATCGTCTTAGGGATGAAGATGACCTTGGCCTTCCTCGTACGGTCGCCCACAGGCTTCTACTCCGTAACTATCAAGACGGACACCGTGACTTTTCCTGGTACCACCGGAGATTTAGACATGAGGACTCAGGAGGCAGCGATCAAGTGCTCCTGCGGGCATTCCAAGACGCCGGTTGTTGTTGTTGTTGTTGTTGTTGTTGTTGTTGGTGTGTTTCCTACACCGCTGCGTCCCAGTTTTGGGCATATGTGCAGGGCTAATCCCCGGGTAAGTAATCTACCAGGTACGGAGTACATACCCCGTACAAGCCAGTGTACAACAGTTGTCAGTGTGATATCCGGCGTCAGCGCCGTCCACCACGCTGAGCGGCCATAGGTACGCCAGAGGCATGGCCGCAAATCCGGGAAGTCAAAGGCGGCCTCCACGGCTCGCACACTACGCAGTAGCTAGAAATACAGAAAAGAAGAGATAACGAAAGGGAAACAAAAGCAAATGATTTTGGGGGCGCCTAGGCGCAGATCTCGTCGTCAAAGTTTGTCGCTTCTACTAACTCCAGGAAAGTTCCGAAGTCTTTGCCTACTGCCGTGACGATACATAGCTTGATCCGCGGAAGGTGTCAGCCGGACGCGGTGGCAGGCTTTCACCTTCTGGCAGTAGAAAAGGTGATCGAGCGATTTTCGCCGCCCGCAAGAGCAGAGCACGGCCTCATCTTCGTGACAGTAACGTTCGTGGTAATCCGCGAAATCCCCGTGGCCGGTCCTGGCAGCGAGGAGACGGGCGAGCAGGGGCCGGGACGTGTTGAGTTCGTCGTTCGGCTGGGACTTCATCGGCAAGTCCAGCTTCCGATACGAGTCTGGCTGTTCGCTTTTTAAGTTTTTCCACCAGCTCTCAAGGTCCTGTTTTACCCGCTCTCGAGCCCAACGTTTCGTGTGTGTCGCTGAAGGGCCCTGCGACAATACGGTCGTGTCGCGGCAACCGGCTTTCGCCAGCTTGTCCGCAGCCTCATTCCCGCGAATGCCTTGGTGACCAGGGCACCACGTGACGCGAACGTCGTCCAAGACCAGTGCCTGCTTCTGTGACGAGACGGAGGCTCGTCCCGTGACGGATCTGATCGCGGCCGTGTTGTCCATCAGAATATCTAGCTGAAGGGCGGCTTGTAGGCCGGCAAGCGGCAAGCCCCAGACCTCCCCATCGTAAACTTCGGATCTGGCCAGCCGTCCTTTGCCAGAGGCGACGACTGTATGTACCGTCTCGGTACACAACGTACCCAAAGCCAGCGTCGTCACCAGATTCTTTCGACCCGTCCGAGGGCTGCTGCGGTGTCTTCCTTGGACAAGCCATTTGTTGGGTCGGGCGCCGGGGGGGCCGGCGGGAGTGCCTAAGTCGGTGCACGGAACTCGCTCCGTGAGGTTAATAAACGTGCGGCGAAGTCGGGACACAACTTTGAATCTGTCGCTGTCGCTGTTGTGGCCCGCCGGTCCAAGACGCCGGAACACCTAGGTTAGGTAGTGAGAGATTGCTCTTCTCTTTTTTTTCCCAGCGCACCCATCCAGTGACTGCCTCGCCTATCACCGGCGATATGTTAGGAACCGCGGTCGGACCAAATCGGCCCGATGCACAGCACCACCATTGCATATAGAGGTTTTCCTTCGTGTCCTAGGGTTTTCCCCCTATGACTCATGAGTCATCATTATCATGTAGAGGTTCTAGAACTGGGCAACCTCAGGCCAGTCTATTTAAATCATTATACGGAGTACTAGGGGTAGGTATGTATAGTGAGAGACTTTCATGAATACAAATGTACCTAGGTATCGAGCTGACTAATTAGGCAGATCATGTGACCTGGAGGGTGCTAGACTGAATGTAGACTAGCGCATGACTCTGCCTAGAGGAGATTTTCTCGAGGCAGTCGGGATACATAGTGGTAGAAACTTATTACGGTCAAACAACCCGACGTGTCCCAACGACCCTGTGCTTGGTTCAATAGGTTATGAGCTCCGGTTTGTCGCCGAGGACAATTGGACGATTGATCAAGCTACTGCCCTGATAAATTTCACGGAAAGCGCCAAAGCAAAAGAAGAAGCCCAGGCAAAAGAAGAAGAAGCCTAGGCAAAAGAAGCGCCGAAGCAAACGGAACAGTCGAGGCAAGAGAAGCATCGAAGCAAAAGAAGAAGCTCAGACAAAAGAAGCGCCGGAGCAGAGAAAGCAGAAGAAGAAAAGAAAGAGGCAAACGAAGAAATTTTTTTACAACATGGACGACAACGTGCGATATCAGAAAGCCATCCCCAACCGGACCAGGGACAACTAGGATGCCTGGTTTCGACAAATCAAGCTTCGCCTCCATTCTCTTCTGCTTTCTCTGCTTCGGCGCTTCTTTTGCCTTGGCTGCTTCTGTCGCTTTCCGTGGCTGTAAAGCGCCAAACTTTATGATACTGTGACTCTACAGGGAGATATCAAACATATAATTTGAAACTTGAAAGTGCTCGTTCATTATGATTACAACAATATGCTTGCTAATGCCATAGAATACATATGTCCACCTCAATCTGTGGATTAATAATTATCCCTCAACCCGCCGCTATACGCCGCCTCGTGACCTCTATCTACATATCCGATCTCGTATCCAGGTCGAAAAACGAGCGGACTCCAGGGAGCCATTGATTTTGCCACTTTTTTTGCGGCCCCACCAAGCAGGGGTGGAAAATCAAGAGACTCTCCGAAGTCACGAATACCCGAGGAGCGTTCAGAATGCTCCATTGGCGGTGAGACTGGATGGGCATCGTCTTGCTGCGATGCTTTTTGACGCCTCAATTCGAGCGCATATTCTCTACGCTTGATTTGATTCTGTACGCCATTGTACCAATTCTTCACCGCGTCATCGCTCCGGTATTCCAGATAGCGGGCACTTTTTTCGATCAACGGCCCTCCTACTTGGGAGACCAGTCACGAATCTGGCACTTGGTTCGGTTTGAGACTGATGTAGACGATTTAGTGTCGCTGATGGTGGCATACATGATCTTTGGCCTCACGCGGGACGGCATGTCGGAGGCACCGTGACTTGTCAGGGATCTTGTTGCAAGCAGCCGACCGCCGGCTGGTAGACCTATGTAGTTCGATCGCGGGGACATCTATGACCTGTCTGACTCTCTGAAGGCACGCGACACGAAGCATCCCATGTTGGGGCTGCTTGGATCGGTCTACGCATGGTAAAAGAAGGGACGGAGGTTCTTCACTTGGCCACGGTCCTGGCGGCATCATCGGACGCTGCGGCGGCAGAGAAGCAGGCTGTGGCGCTGAGGTTGCCGCCTGAACTACTCCGTATGCGAGTTCATCAACTTGTGGTCCTTGGAAGGACAAGACGGTCCACCACATTCGCCTCCGGCGGGGGCCGGTGTGACAACTTACAAGGGCTAATATTTGGGACTAGGGACTGAGGAATGTCAATTTAGAACGTGGTGATCGATTGTGACTCTACAAGGAACTCTGGAGGCGTGTGTCCTCCCTCTGAGAACTCGAGGTGTCCACCCGGGGACATCTATTTCTGTTTCTGTTGCACAAAAGAGCGACGCAGCCGTCTGTGGCCACTGGTTTGTGCATTGTATACCCTGCGATAATTCGTAGGAGATATGGCTTTCTATGTATGTATATGCGAGTCGCTCGCCAACGTCATCAAATTCTGGAAAGACTTGTCAAGTGAGAACTGACAGGCCGACATGATGGAGTTTTGGCATTGCCATAATAAGCTGCATGATCGCGATCAGCAAGAGAAAAGGGACCTCGCCGACAAGGGAATCGGGCTCAGTCTCTTGTTGGCCTTGTCGATACTATCTCGTTCATGTTTGACGAGCGTGATTGCGATAACCTCTTGGTAAGTCTGTGAAGCGTGTCTCAATGTTGACCTTCTCGAATGGATTTCCCTTTGCTCCGCTCTCAAAACGTGAAAAGGTCGCGGGGAACAGAAGGTGGTCAAATCGGCTTCAAGGCACTTCTACACACAAGACAGACAGTGCATGAAGAAAGACAGCATCTTCGCTACGCTCGCTCTCCGTATAACCCAAGTGTACTCCCTGCAACAGCATGGGGACCCTCCCGGGGCCTCCTGCCATTGCGTGGTACGATAACTTATTAAATGATGCACTGCGCATGTACGACTGGCAGTCTATGTATTGGCAATCGCATTTCCCCGGATAAGACGTTGCATGAGACACGCAGAGTGGGCTTGAGCTTCTTTCCGGTTGGACGCATGGCTGGCCACGCGACGCCCAGAGCATCGGCAGATCGATGATGCAGTGTGATGGCGGCAAGACAAGGGCGGGATGGATCATGGAATGGATCATGGTCCATGGAGGTGAAGAATTCAAGAGGGCAATATAGATAGGTAGGTACCTTAGGTACCTACGTAAAGGGCATCAGTGTGGGACTATGGGGTATCGAAGGGGAATTTGTGCAGTCCATTGGGCCATTGGCATGTAATTATTTCCTCCCCAAGTCATTGAATGCGGCAGCGATGAAAGTCAGTTGCCAGTGAGTTTGGTTTCCTTCTTTTCTTGGTAGACTTGGCCTTTGTGTTCTTATCTTTTCCCACTTGTCCCCAATCTTGTGTCATGAATGATCATCCATGCCGGTCGGAAAATAAATGCAAGGCGGGGGGAAGCGAACCTTGTTCCTGGCCCTGGCTAATACGGAGTAGAGTTCTAACGCTGCCGGGATAGGTTAGGTACCTATGTACCTACCTAGTATGTACGTATGTACATAATAAGTGGGACGCCAAGACTCGCACAGTTTCAAGCAACCGCACACAGTGCAGACAGTGGACACCAAACGTGTAATCAGCTCAAATCCGATCACATCAGCTGGAACTCATTTCCTCCATATCGATATCGGATATCGAATATCGCATACGCAGCCGTCCCTGACAAGACTGACCAGCTAATGACCTCTCGTAGCCTCATCTCCGCCACAATGAAGAATCTTTCTTCATGTCCCTTGGCTTCTAGCCGTAAAACGGTCCAACGGGAGAAAAGGGCAAAAAGGGCAAAAAGGTCAAAAAGGTCAAAAAGGTCAAAAGACCGGCAACGACCCTCGCTCGCCCTTTGTCCAGCATCAGCATCACCATGAAGGCGTTTTTTTGAACAGAGTGCCCTTGCGAACGAGAGTGCACATTCTCAAGATACAACTATAATTCTCTCCTCCGACTCGTCTTCGTTTCCCTTTGTCTCTCTCATTCTCTTGCGTGTGTCTCTCCCATCACCCTTGTCTGTTCAAGGGCCGAATGAGCATGACCATGATGTTGCGGCCTTATGCCTACGGTCCCGCCGCCTTGGATTTGTGGCCGATTGCAGAAAACAGCGTCGACCAGAGACAGACGTCACTTACAACTCCGGCATCAATTGCCGATGCAAAGGCTGATCTCTGCCCCATGTATCCGGGCCTGCAGACCCCAAAGACGGATCGCACGCCGTCAAGAGACTCCCTCTTTCTCGACCCTCGGCCCAGACACCTCTCTGTGACAAGATCCGACTATGCTCGGCCAAGAAATAGCCTCCAAGTTCAAGAACCGCCCGTGAGATTCTGCAAGAGGACTTCGTCTCAAGGTTGTCACCTCAGCGGCTACTTTCCAGTCGATTCCCCTTACCCCCCCTTGGGTAGGATGAGCTACGTGCCCATTCGGACGCCTCCTATTCTCAAGAACCACAGGAACAGCAGGGCACCCCTCGGCGGTCAGTGTGGCGCGCTGCCAGGCGAGGTACTCGATGTGGTTCTCGAAATGCTGAAGGAGATTCATCTGGATCAAGGGAGTGAAGGCTGCGCAACGTGTTGGATCCGAGATGTGTCGAGTGTGGCGCTCTGTTCGCGAAAATGGTACAAGGCGGCGCGGCTAGCACTGTAAGTCTGGCATCCCATCATTCCACCATACTCTCCTTTCTCTCACGGGATCTCTTTTTTGAGGATTGTATCGAGAATGGCCAGCACTGAGCACTGACCTCGAATTTGGATGACAGGTACCAAGATATCCAGTTGACAGGGCCTGATTCTGCAGCCCACAAGAAAAAGTTCAGATTTCCCAAGGATTGCCGCCTGGCGCTTCTGCGACGGACTCTCAGGGCGGATGCTGACATCGCATGCATAGTCCGCTCGCTCAGGGTTCCTACGCCAGAAATCCACACGGTAGCATCATCGTCTTCTGATCCCAAGGCTCAGGCTCTGCTGGAACAGTACGAGGATCAGGTTGCTTCTCTGGTCGTAGCGTGCCCGAACCTCGAGCGGCTGTCGGGGCCTGTCTTCACGTATGACTACTCTTTCAAGAGACTCTTCCAGGCCTTGGAGACGAGAGGGAATCTGAAAGACATGGACTGGGTACTTGATGCAGCGGCGGGATCACTGCCCAGTATTCAGCAGCAGCAACATGCGGCGGCCTTCATGACCAAAGACAACCAGCACGATGGCCTCGTCTCCCATCAGAACCAACTACAGCCTCATGAGGAGGACGCCTTTCTGAAGCACCACAAGACATGGGCCAAACTGGCCAATCTCTCCATCCAGTGCCTTCCCGGCGCGCCTCTAACACAGACCCTCCTCTCAAGAACGCTGTCCCTCCTACCATCCCTACAGCACCTCCACCTGTACGACCTTCCAAGAAGTGCCTTCACCGACGCCAACCTCGCTGCCTTGCCTCCATTGAAGAGCCTCACCCTCTCCAACATCCGGGGCATATCATCCAACGGCCTCTCTGCCTTGGCCACCCGCCCCAACAGTCAGACCCTACGCGAGCTCACCCTCCGCCACACACCTCTCACCTCCCTCCCGGCCCTGGCGCGCATCCTCTCCAATCTGCACTCCCTTACAAACTTATCCCTCGTGCAGTCTTTTTCACCCCTGATGCCAGACTCGGATTCCTTCGTGCTCTGCATGATGCCCTACCTGGCCTCCTCTAGCATCACAAACCTTCACTGGGACATCACCAGCTACGACCCCTCCCGCATCAACCCCGCCGATGACATCCTCGCGCAGAGCATCGCAGCCGGTGGCTTCCCCAGTCTACGTCTCCTCCGGGCACCCAACGATCCAGACGGCCTATTCCAGCAACTCTGCCGTCCTGTCGCCAGGATCTCTCTACCGGGCGATCGACTCCGCCATCGATGCACGTCCATCTCTGACTTTGAGAAGGCACCCTCCTTGTTATCATCATCGGCGTCAAGATCCGTTTCGGCCGCTTCTCCTCCTACATTCCTCGGCAAGTCTTCCACGACGAGCTCCCTTCCTAGTATCGAGGCTCCCGTCCCACATAGCAGTCTTGCATCTGCGCGTCTGGCCGCACAAGCACGTCTGGATCGCGCTAGGCAGGCTCCCCGGATTCAAGTCAACGTTACGGATGAGAATGGGGGTCTTGTTGAGCGATTCGGTCTGGCGGGGTATATGGGCACGCTGGGGAGTCCGATCGAGTATCATCTCTTGCCGGATCTGGGATCAACGGACGAGCAGGGCGGGCTGGCGGGTTGTCGAGCGGGGGGGGATTTTCCGAATCGACAGACACGAGGGTGTGTAGGGTGTGAGGGGAGCCTAGGGAGGGGAATAGGGGCGCGGAAGAAGGAGGGGGGCTGGTGGTGTGCTGCGAGGGGGAGGTGGAGGGGTTTTTGTGATCACTGATGCGTGTGCTCACTTCACTGCTGAGCTGCAGCTGAGCGTAGCGAATGGAATGGAATGGAATGGAATGGAAAAGAATACGATGGGGTGTGTAAAAGGGAACCGTGAATGGTCGACAGAGGATAATGATAATGTGAATGAGGGAACTACGGATATGTGAGGCCTGTATCTTGGGACATGAAATGGGAGTGCTGCAGTGCATTAGTCTCCTCATCGTCGCGTCGCCATCTCTCGCTTTGTTCCTAACTTCCTTGACTGCGCTTTACGTAGAGAGCCCCTTGTCTTCTTGTCACTCTTTCCAGTCTGGGGCTTTGCATACAAAGGAAAAGTAAGAAACAGGATGAGAAGAAAGAGAAAAGCACAAAATGCCTACCACACCCAAAGAGGTCGAAAAGTCCAAGACTCCAAGGGGGGAAGCCATGGGGTGTAATCCGGATTCCGGAGCGGGAACCTCAATTCAATCAAGTGTCTTCATTTCGAAGTTCGAACAGACTAACAGTGAAGACTGCCATGTAATCACGCATTCGGCATGTCTATTTATGATAAGGCCCATTCTATTATAGTCATCTTTACCTACCTACATCTCGCACCAATTTTTTCGCTCCCTTCGCCGGTTTTTAATTCTGTCGTCGATTCGTCGTGCTGTGTCCTGAATCCCTTGGACCCTTGTGGCTCTTCTTTGTTTCCCTTCTTCGTGGGAACCCAGCCGGTGCCCGCGGCTTCGGCTCCTCTCTCACTTCCTCGTTTGGAAATGAAGCAAAAAAGTACTCCCTCCCTCCCTCCCTCCCTCCCTTCCGTGTGTGCAAAAAAAAAAAGAAAAAAAAAAGAAAAAAAAAAGAAAAAAAGAAAACAAAAACCATTCCGGCTTTAGATGATCCAATGTAAAAAAAGGATGGCCTTTTCAATGCGTAGAATGAATACCATGCATGGTCCATCTGCATCATGTGTAGACGGATATCCTCAAAACTGTGAAAACAAATACCATCAGCCGGAGAAAGGCCATCGAATGTAGAAAAAAAAGCCCGCACAATGTTCAGGCCTCGGCAACGCTGGCACAAAGGCTAATAAAGCAAAGCCCATATTTCTGGAACGCAGCAACGAAAAAAGAAAGTGTATGTATGAATAGAGACCCTTGCGGATGCCATGGGCATTGGGACATTCTGCTACACTGCAGTCTGCTAGCTTTGTGTACGCCATACTGCTCCAGTAACATACCTACCCACCTTTGGGCGACGTTATATAGCTTCGTTTTCTACACAGTACGTGCATCCTGTGTACATGTTGAGTAAAAAAATGCTCTCATGTCCAGTGCCGTACCGTGCCGTACCGTACTGTCCAGCTCTCACTGCTCATCTCCAGTGAATGGAGCCAGGAGATATCAAAAAAAAAAAAAAAATGATAGAGAAAACAGATTAACAAGCAAGAAAAGCACACCTCTTGTGCAATATGGTCATCGACAAATGGCGAAGATGAATTCAAGGAGAAAAACAAAAAAAAGAAAAAAGAAAAAGACGCATGTACGTCAGTCAAAGAGACCAACTTCATCCTCACACCCAAAAAAAAAAAAAAAAAAAAAAAAAAAAAAAAAAGTCTCCCCTAAAAAAACCGACCCTTCTTCTTCGCCACAACAGCAGGCTTCTTCTGGCTCTCCCCCAAAATATCATCAAACGTCACCCCAGACGTAGCCGCAGGTTTCCCCCCCACCGTAGCAGGACTACAGGTACCCCCCCGCGAAAGAGCCGTCGGTGCGACAAGATTCCCCACAGACGAGTTCCTCCATCCCATGTTCCTGCCAGGGCCCTGGATGCTCATCGGACGGGACCCGCCCATCGAGCTGCTCCGGTTGTGGCTCCCAAATATATTGGGCGGTGGTTCCATCGGCACGGGTTCCAGGCCCATGGCGATGCTAGAGCGAGAAATCTGACGAGAGCGCGGTGGGGGCGAGAGACTTGCGTTGGGGAGACGTAACGCTGGGGTTGGACCCCCCGGTGGCAATGGCGGAGAGGGTGTGCCGGATCGAATACCCGGGGAGGATGGCGTACCGAGTGGTGGCGAGGAGCGCTCCGATCCGGGAAACATGGGCGATGATGGGGTCTGCCATGGCGACATGGGGGACTCGTTGACGGGACTGCCAAACGACGGCTCGTGATACTGATACCTCTCGTTGTATGCATCGACATAGGCTTCTTCATGCGCTGCTTCTCGATGATCGAGTCCTTCCCACTGCTTCGCCGCATGCCAGCAGTGGCTGCGGTGATAGGTGGCCTCGACGCTGAACATGACGGCATCGGCAGATAGCTCGACAATACCTCCTCCGCCGGTGACTTCATACCACATCTTGCGGACTTGTCCATCCTCGACCCACGGCAGATTGCCCATGGGAGGCTCGCACAGGAAGTACTCGACCCCCTCGGTATGCGTCACGCCCGGCGCATCCACAACCAGCATGGGCAACGACTGTATGACGGCATACAAAAATAGCCAGTAGCCGATGCGCTGGTCCACCAGGTCCTGTGTGACCTTGCCTCGGCCTTCGCGAATCTCGAATTCCTTGAACTGGTCCAGGAACGACAGCGTGACGCGGTTCGTGTCGAAGTTGTAGGCCTTGTTGAGTATGAGAATCAGCTCGTGCTCCTTGATCCTCTTTTCCATTTTGTTCTGATCTTTGATCGACATGCTGTCAAACGTCTCATGAATCGCCTTCATCGATGGCAGCTGGGGAAGATCAAAGGGGACCGGAGGCAGCACAGGGGGTCTAGACCGGTCAAACTCGGACAGCATGTTTCGAAGTGCTGACGTCGTCATTTTACTCGGCGCATCTGAGATGGCTGGCACTTCGTCCATGACTCGGGACGTGAGGTTGTTGCGGTCGACGAGCAAGTCGTACAGCGCGCACATGTCCGAGTAAAGCTCCTTGAGGACAAGTCGATTGAGCCCGCTTTCGACAAACGGATTCTTCTTGTTGCTGGCTTTGGGAGGCCAGCTGCCGAACGTCGATCTGTAATAGCTCGAGACAAAGTGCCGCATCTTGCCAAACGAGTTTCGCCATGTCTTGAACCGCACTTGCCTCAGCTCCGGGATCGAGGTGGAGCTGGCGATACCGGCAAACAGGGACGGAAACTCAAACTGCTCTAGATGTTCATTCACGTTTTGTTGTCTGCTCACGAGATCCAAATAGGCCCTCTCCAACCTCTGGCGCGTGATGGGGGTCAGTTGGTCAAACAATGATGGCTGCGATGCAACAATGGCCGAGTATTTCCCCGCGGCATGAGCGAATGCCTCATTGTACAGAGTGACGCATCGCATGCGCTCGCCTAGAATAAGCGCCTCCACGGTTTTCCGGCGGCTCGGTCGGCAGTCTGAAAGGGCCAGCTGCTCCGAGTAGAAGCCGAAGCTGAGATCCACGGCTTGCCCAAAGCTGGTGCCGTCCGAGCTTGAGAAGCCGAATTCCTCTAGTAGCGTGGCAATCTCGACAAAAGCGTCAAACATTGTCGGCCGGGCCTTGGTGCCGACCAGCGGCTGTCCGGTTAAAAAGGCAAACAGATTCCGGACGGCGATGAGCCGATCCAGCTCTGCCTGGGCGCCTTGGCCGGGGGTGCTGAGCTGGGCCGACGCTGTTGGCGGAGCCGCAGGAAGATGGAGACGAAGAGCGTGCGCATCGTCGTCAACCACGGATGCAGTTGATGTCGGAGGCGACGGAGGCGAATGTGACTGGCTCAGCCCGTCATGACCACCACTTGATTTGGTCGTTCGATCTATAGCAGCTGCATCCTCCTCGGCGAGAATCAATTCGTTGAAAACATACGATTCGCCGACGACGAATTCGGGAATCTTAAACGACGGTCCACATCCAGCGCTACGCGGGTATAAGTAGACGTAAACGTTGCCATTGTCGTTCCATAGTTCGGGAACCTAAAACCGCACGAGTAGCGCCTGTTAGCGAGTTCCATATGCACGTGTGAGGTACGGAGAGTGTAAAAGGGAAGAGGAGGTATGTAGATTGTAGACCAAGCGGTGGAGACCCGGCCCATGGGCCATCACTAGGTACCTCTTCCTAGAGTCCTACGTAATCATACCTTTTCAGCATTTTTCAGCAAGACAGGATTGTACTCTGGCTGCGCGCCATCCGACATGATCCAGGCCTCGCGTATGTGTTGCTGGCCAACCTCAACCGAGCTGGAGCGAGAGCGTACTGCAGCACCGCTACCAGGAAGCCAACTGCGACGTCGTCTGCCTCTGGTCGGACTCTGGCTCCCGTTTCGCGGTGAGGCAGCGCGAACTTGGGGAAGCAATGGAGATGGCGTCAAGGATGCCTGGGCGGAAACGCTCTTGCGGCCTCTGAGCTCGGGTGCCGGCAAGAGATGGCTGGCAAAGGTTTCGTTGGGCGGCGATTCCTCGCGCTTGGGTGGAAGCAGTGAGCTGGTTCGAAGTCGGGACTTGTCCTGTTCCTTGTGTAGCTTGCCATGATTTGGAGACTCGACCTCTGAGTCGGCATCGGCTACGCTGCTCCTTGGGGCTTCAGCTCGCGCAGCGACAGGTCCGGGCTTGGTCAACTTGGCCCGTTGCTTTTCTGGCGTCAATATTCTGGGCGGATCATGACTGGAATCATAGAATGAAAACTCGGGAATCTCTGGGGGGCCGGTGGCTGCGGAGTCACCTTCAATCGCAGCGCAGAGCGGCGGCGTCTGAGGGGGCGACATGGTGGCTGGTCCCCGTTGGTTCAGCGTGAATGGCGGCAATGGTGGTAATGGCGAGCGTGGGGGTGGTGATACCACTAGAGGTGGCAGCGATGGCAGAGATGGACGTGGTGAGCGTGGCGGCCGTGGAAACGACGAGTCTGCAATGTGAGAGGAAGCACGCGCATCATCTGGGCTTTCAGCCTGTTGTCTTTGGCGGGTTTCTTGAGCTTGACGGGCTTGAAAGGATTGATATTGTTCTTCCAGTCGGGGGTGTACAGGATGAGGCGACATGCACATGATCTGGCGGTCTGCCCTGATGAGTGCCTCCTCGTTCGTCTCCTCGTTCGTCGCCTCGTTCGTTGCCGCTGCCCCTGTCGACTCTCGTGGGGCGGAGCAGGTGGAGGGGGCGGCCGGCCGCGATATTAGCGGCATCGGCAGCGGCAACGGCTCCTCTGGTGGGGGATGGCGGGGAGCCACCTTCTTGCTCTTGGGCAGGTACAGACTCGCCTTTTGCCATGGCGACTTGCGCCTTTCCTTGGGGCCTTCGGAGAAGGACTTTTCGTGTTTTTCGCCGTCGGCTCTCGTATTCGACTTTGCATTAGCATTCGCTTTTCCGTCAGCTTTTCCATCACTCTTCACATCGGCCTTCGCGTTAGCTCTCCCATCATCATCAGAGCCGGATCTTGCTCGCAGCCAAGGAAACGAAAACGAAGCCGGGAGCATGGTCGCCCGAAAGGACTTGTTCGACGTCATGCCGGCCAAGCTAGGGCGCTTCTGGTGCACGAGAAAAGATGTCGACTTTGTTCGAAATGTGTCGGTCCGTTTGTCTGACCCTCAAAGTCGGACGTCGGACTGTTCGGTGGTTTGAGCATGCAGTAAAGCAGGAAGAATGACGCGTCGCACGGGATAATGAGCAAGCACAAAGGGAGGAATTGAGAAAGTTGAGGATAAAAACGAAGCGCTTGGCCTTTCAAGAACTTGAAAGGGTGAAGGTGAAAAAGGCCAACGTCGTTGGAGGACAAACTGTCGAAAGGCAACAAGCCGCCCACGGTCCAGGGACAAGTCCACGGGAACCGAGCAGTCTTCTTCCTTCTCTTTTGACGTCAATTCATGGCGGGAGCAAACGGTCTGCCAAGAAGCTCGGTCGCAGACTCATTGCAGACGCAGTTACCAAGGCTTTGTTGGGCGCTGGCTGATCCGGGCTGGGGTTGCACGGAACACACGAGACGCACGAGACACACGAGACAATGCCAACGTGGCCCAGTTACCGGGGTGCGCATCAGTTCCTCGTCCATCGCCCAAAAGCATGATTCCATCGCAGGTTGTTGTCTCCCAATACATAGTGAAGGAGTGTCCCAACGCATGAAGCCATCTCTACCATCCAACGGTTCTACGGACTCCGAAGTAAGCAAGTGCCGAAACGGTCTCTCCTGCCTGCCCAGGCCCCAGGGGCGAGAGGTGAAGGGTACTGAGGTGGGGCACTGACGCAGCGGCACTCGCCGCCTGGGAAGGAGCGATCGCACCGGTCTTTATTAACGGAGTAGGGGACTCAGGGGCACTGGGGCAGGCAGCAGCCAGTGGGCAGTGGGCACTGGGCAGGCAGCATACATGGGGTCAGCCCCTGACATGCCTTTTCTCCGACCGGCGGCGACGGGCGAATGAACCGCAGGAGCTGCCGCTGCGTCCCCTGTGGCTCCATTTTTATGCATCCAACTGGCAACAGCTGAACCAAAGCCACGATGGCCCCGTTGTCAGCTCGTATAATCCACCAATGAGAGCCATTACGCTTCGCTACTCGTCCGAGATGGCCCGGCGTTTCTTTGCCAATGGCTATTCATCCAGCCGCAGTCTGCACTCTGCATAGGTACGCACGGGTAAGCACGTTGGTTTGACTTTCACAAGGCTATTTCCGAAATAACTACATTAGGTACCTTTCTGCGTCCGCGTTGTGCTACAGCTTCTCTTCCAACATTTTCAATTTTTCCACACCTCCTCAGTCTCTACGGAGTATACCAGACACCTCTTACCTACCTGTAGGTATACCCTGCGCGGGCGTCTCAAAATGATCAATATTAAATGAACAAACACCGCGAGCAACACTATCACAGGGTATGATATATAGGTAGGGGGAGCTTGGGACAACTGAATGACTATGTACATACATACCTACTCCGTACATTAGTTTGCCCGAATTTCGCGTCGTCCATGTCTCCATGCACAGCCACCCCCATGCACTGGGCAAGGCATGCCTGGTGTTTCCGTCTTGTCGCCGGAAAGCGAACAGCGAACGGCCCCATCTGCGCGCGGTTCACGGCCGAGCTCTTCACGATAAGGGACTAAAGGTACGACCGTAGCCTGTAGGGAGTCAGGGACTCGGGAATGAAGAGCAATCCTTAGATGGTATCCGACTCACGAATCACGAATCACGATGGAGAATACAACGTGCAAGGTACACGTAAAAAGCAATTTCTAGAGGGTCCCGGCCGTGCGGGTGCGCCAAGGCGTTGCTTCTTCCCGTCGTGCAGACCAACGGACAACGGGCAGCACAGCGCAGCACAGCACAACACACACACATCAGGGCAGATCAGCCGATTGGTTCATGGAATCTGCAGAGCCATATCCGGATAAGTGCTTGTTGGTATGTAGAATAAAGATCTTGATGATGGCGATAGTATGAGTAGCTCATGATGAGTGTATGACTATGTGTGATCCTCAGCTTCTCATGGTCTCATCCGGAGCCTTCCGTAATCGTATAGCTTGGGCTCATATTGAGTGTATCTGTACTGCGGTCTCTGTGTAGATTATCATATAGTCCTATACTCGTGAGTCGTGAGTGTAACTTAAGAACGGGCCAAGGGCTCCCTCAGATGTATGTAGTGGGACTGTGTGAGACTGTGAGTGAGCTGCTTCCTATGTAGGTTGCATCCACGACTCCACGAGTAACGTGTAAGTCCAGGTATAGGTACCTAATACCATGCGGACCTGATGATGATGACTCACTGGGGTAATGTCTCGACTCTCATGCCTTACGGAGTATAAGCCAGGCTGATTTAGCCTACGCAGACTCAGTTCATTTCACATAGACACGGAGACACCAAGGCAACAATTTCCGGACAGCCTTGCCACGCCTCGCCGCGCCGCGCCGATGAATGTTGTTTTGCGTGGCAGAACTTCACGAATCTTAAGAGGAGGGAAGGTATCAAATGAAATTACGGGACAAGGAACTCGTAGATCGCGATTCGCATGAAGCCCAGGTTCCAACATCCGCCAATCTTTGGTGCGGCAGCCGGATGTCCCTTGCAAGTTGCAGCGCGATGGGTACTCATGCTGCAGTCATGCAGTCTACGCACTGAGCAGAAGAAAATGGGGTAAAGCCAGGAGAATTTGATCAAGATTCAAGAATGGACTTGCAGTACGGAGTACCTACTTCAGAAGTTCAACCATGGACATGGAGTATGTCCAGAGCAAGTAGCCCCATTGCCAGCGAGACTCGTCCGTTGTATGATATGTACCTCACAGGTTGTTGTTGTTGTTGTTGTGTATTTAACAGATGTTGTACCTCACAGGTGTTGTTGTTGTTGTTGTGTATTTTACACCACTCCGTCCCAGTTTTGGGCATACTAGGGTGTGCAGGGCTAATCCCGGGTTCTTCTAAATACAAGCCAGTTTTCCCCAAAG
>SRQH01000124.1:0-53749 GCA_018360345.1 Claviceps sp. LM84 group G4 | reverse complement strand
GATGTTTTCGCGTGGGTGTGTGGGTGTGTGCCAATCGAGCCTACTAACCGAATTCGGCCATAGTACCCTTCTTTGTGGATCTACATCGTCGGGTGGGTACATCGCCGAATAGTTAGACTCGCGCCGCCCCCACACTGCACAGACAGCAGCGAGATGATGTCAGGCCTCGGCAGCTATCACATGTCCGCCTACAGACTCCGGAGCAGTGGTGGCGCTCCCGGACCCCAGACTCCCCCAGTTTCCATCTTATGATCGCGCGCACTCTCATTTATTAAACACCACCTGCTGCAGATTGTACTCATAACCTTGCATACGTACTTACCTAAAGACACAATCTCACGACTCCGTAGTCTATACGCTTCTTTCTTACTCGTAGCCTTCACCTTCTTTCGAAGCAACCGCTACCGCTACCGCTACCGCTACCACCACAATCGCTACGAACAATGGGTCTCGCTAACGGTAGGTGCCACGTCAACTTGCTATCTCTTCCCATGATCCGAGTGTCTCGCTTTCACATGTGCTGCGGCAAGAATGGCAGGAAACGAAACGAGCCAACTCACTTTCCGTCAGTCCTCGTAGCTGAGCCGCAAACCTCAGCGCAAGGCGCAACCGCAACTTCCTCCCCCCTCTGAGGCTCAATTCGCTATCCAAGTCGAAGAAAGGCATGTGCTGATTTGACGTCATTATTCCATGCAGACAAATTCCCCTCCAGCAGCGCCTTCGACGCCATCGACAGCGTGCTGAGCGGCTCAGACAGCGAACGCAAAGCCGCCATCAAGCAGGCCAACGGGGTCTTCGCATTCACCATCAAGAACAAGGCCGGCGAGACGGAGAGTTGGCATGTTGATTTGAAGGAGTCAGGGCGTGTAGGCAAGGGTCTTGGAAAGCCCACTGGTAAGTTTCTTTCTTTTCCTGCCAAGAACATCACGCGCGCGCAGATTTCTTCCCATGAAAAAAAAAAAAAAAAAAAAAGACTCCATGCATCGAGTGCACGACTATTTTCTTCTAGCTACCCTACAAGAAAAAAAGCTTTTTGGCGGATTGGGGGGTCCAAATGAATCATGATGAATTGTGAGCTAATCTGGCAACGTGTAGTCACTCTTTCTCTTTCAGAGGAAGACTTTGGCAAGCTCGTGGATGGGTCTGCGAACCCACAGCGTCTGTTCATGTCCGGGAAGCTCAAGGTCAAGGGCGATATCATGAAGGCGACGAAGCTGGACCCTATTATGAAGAAGGCCAAGTCCAAGGCCAAGTTGTAAAGGGCAGGATCAGGGGACACAGAATTACGAAGAGAGTGTAATATTTTTTGTAGTTGTTATCTGGTATTCATGTCATGAGAATGAGTAAAGACTCAAGAGGGATATGCCCGAAACCGTAGCAATCAGGGCGGGCGGGGCTGAGTGTTGATGTAAATTTAGAACGCGATAGGGATACGCAATCAAATTTTTTTGATGGTTTGTACGATGCGTGTTCGCGATGGGCTTCGAAGAAAATACCAGAAGTATTTGGTTAGGGGAGAAGGACAGTGCCGTTCTTAGATTCGTTGTGTGGACGTGTAAGTGAATTTGCAATGCAAGAAATGCGCATTACTTGAGTCCACAGGTACATTCGTTGGAGCAAGATATACTCGTTGAAGCAAAGTATCGTCGTTGAAGCAAATCACTCATCCTCAGAGCTTTGCCGCCATCTGCCGAATTCTCCTCTTGGCCCCCTCACATACTTCGGTGACAATTTGGCCCGCCGGCTTGACCTGCTTCACGAGTCCGACTCCGGTGCCTCTAATGTTTCGGAACATGCAGCAAGTCAGTCACCGTCCATCTCCGCAATGATCTAGCACTTACACAAGGCGTTACAAGGTGGAAAGAAGGCAACTTACGCCCACGTGTTGATAAGCTTGATGGACTCCTCACTCGTATAGTCCTTCTTCAAGCTCATCTGCAGCTCCTGAAGCGTGGCACCATCCAGGAAGCGCTGGTGGATGGTGCTCATGATGGCTCGGCCGTCGTAGAGGGGTCCCCATAGTTTGTTGCTGTTGATCTCATCGTTGAAGGAAGATCTGAAGGTGTCAGTGGAAGTCGGGCCCGGTCCTGACGGTAAAAACAAAAGGCATAGAGCAGAAGAAAAAGGATAAGAAGAAGGGAGAAAGAACAAAGAGTGGAAGAAGGACGAGAAGCAGAAAATGCTAGGCATGGATCACCACTTACTTGAAGGTCGATGAGCCGCCGTCGACAGTACCAAGGACGAGCTTCTTCCGAAACTCGGGATAACAAGACTCCTCAGCGACAGTAAACTAATCCAGTGTCAGAACCACAAGCATGAGAACACCAAAGAGGGGAAGCATGTGTATCATGGCCCAGTCCAAAAAGAGCAACGACATACCCTTGTCCCCATCACGACCCCATCGGCGCCTACAAAATCAAGTCAGCAAATCCGTCCCCAAAGTCCAACAAGTGGCACACTCCAGAAGAATGCAAGACCCCCAAAATAACCACAAAAGTCAGATATAGAAAAGCAAAAAAATGAAAAACATACCCAGCATCATCGCCGCCGCCACCCCTCTCTCATCTGCAATTCCCCCCGCTCCCAAAACCCCAACCTCTCTCTCCGAAAACTCCTCGTCCAACAAACTCCTCACCTCCGGCACAAAGCTCACCACCCCCATCCCCTTCCGAAACTGGTGCCCCCCCGCATCAGTCCCCTGACAGACTATCACATCCGCGCCATCCAGAACAGCTTCCCGCGCAGCAGCCACATTCCCGACCTGCACAAAGATCTTCGGCGCCGGATCCAGGGCCTTGATCGCGCGGATGATGCCCCCATGGGGCTTCACATTCCCATCCGGGGCAAACAGCCACAGTGCAGCAGGACGCAGGGCCGTCAGCACCGGGAGGGCCGTCTCGCGGAAGTGGGAGATGCTTTCGTGGCAGGTGATGAAGCTAACGCCTATATTGATGACGCTGGAGTTGCTGCTGCTGCTGCTGCTGCTGGATGAGGTACCGAGGAGGGACCGCGCCTCGGTCAGGTCGGCTGCGAGAGTTTTGAGGTGCTTAGAGGAGAGGCTTGTGTCGAAGACGGATGCGATGAAGCCTTTATGGATGTGTGTGTGTATATGTTTGTTTTTAGCAAGATCAAGTTCAAAGATGAATTACGATTGGGGAGTTATATGTAGATGGTTATACAATGCAATATGACACGTTTCTTTGAAGAATTGCAACGAGAGCAGGGCCGGTAATGGTGGTACATATAGGTACTTACCCAGACCACCCGCCTTGCTGACCTCGGCAGCAAGTTTAGGTGTCGCAGCGTTAATCATTGGCCCGTTGCAGATGAGGGGCGATTTGGTCCAGGGAAACCATTTCTGGAGGTTGGCTGGCGGCATGGTGCAAAAGAATAGAATAGATGATATCTATGAAATTGAATTACTTGAGGGTCGTCAAAGAGGAATTGGCAACTTGGAGATGTTTTTAGGCCTCGGGCTTGGAGGCGGAGGCGATTTATGTGCCGAGGATGCAAGAGGCAGGTTCATGGCTGAGACTGGTCCGCGCGGGGGGGAGGGTAGCATCCATCTTATCTTGTACAGAAAGAGATGCGGCTGGTACATAGATCGACCTCAGTTTGGCAGAGGACGCCGACAAACCCGAAATGTGCGAATAATAACAGGTAATTGATGTGACTTCTCAGTCGTTCTACATGTGTGATAGGCCGTGAATTGAGTGGACGTCATTTAATGGCGCAGATCGCTGGTCTGGTGATTCTGAGCGGGTTGTACATGTGTAATATGTATCTACTCCTGTATGAAATTGCTCTCTATATGTAAAAAAAGATGCCGTTACGAAAGTGTTCGTCACGCACCTGTCACTTGCAGCCACACGGTATCACGCCACCTACATACAGACAAGGGACAGACTACCTACCTTGGCATCTTCATATATGTTCATCAAAATCGCGCCACTATGGCAGGGGGCTTATTGCTCAGAACCTCGTCAATCTCTTTCATGATCTCCGGCGTCAACTTGTCCACCGCCGCCACGGCCCTGCAATTCTCATACACCTGCTCGACCCTGCTGGCGCCCGTGATGGCCGTGCTCACGTTGGGATTCTTCAGCACCCAGGCCAGCGCAAGCGTACTCAGCTTGATTTCGAGCTTGTCCGCGATGGGCTGCAGCTTGTTGACCTGCTCGATGATGCCGTTCCAGGTATCCTGGCTGGTGCGCTGCCAGTAACCCTTGACGAAATCGACGCTCGTTTGCGCAAAGCGCGAATCCTCGGGAATACCGTCCTTGTACTTGCCCGACAAGATGCCTTGGCGCATGGGCGACCAGACAGTCAAGCCGAGATTATTCTCACGGTACAGATGGGCGAATTCGCTCTCAACCTTTTCCCGCTGAAGCATGTTGTACGCAGGCTGCTCCGTGACAGGCCCAATGAGGCCCAACTTGTCTGCGTATCGCCACGCCTGCGCTATTTCGTCCGCGTTCCAGTCCGACGTGCCCCAGTAAAAGGCTTTGCCTTGATTGATGATGTGATTGAATGCTCGGACGGTCTCTTCCATCGGCGTCTGGCGGTCGGGACGGTGGGCGAAGATGATGTCAACATAGTCGAGATCCATGCGCTTGAGAGAGGCATCGACGCCCTCGATGATGTGCTTCCGAGACAATCCCTTGTTGTTGACCTCGTTGTCACCAAAGGCTTGACCCCAGTAGATCTGTCTCATGGTGTCAGCAAGACATTCCGTTGTCGCGTTCCAGAATAATTCGGTGACTACAAGGCAAACGTTGTATTGCTCACCTTTGTCGAGACGACTAGATCGTTTCGCTTCCAGCCAAACTTCTTAATAGCTTCTCCCATGACAATTTCTGACTCCCCCCCAGCGTAGACCTCTGCACAGTCGAAGAAATTGACGCCGCAATCATAGGCCGCCTTCATGCAGGCATAGGTGCCCTCTATCACGGGACGACGCAGTCAGCTTTAAACGCACCTTTCAACTTTGTCCCCCAACCGATAACATGATCGATATCTTGTTTTCCAGTGAAGCAATTGAACTATACCTCTGTCAACATGGCCACCGTACGTGAGCCAGCCTCCTAGGGAAATTGCAGAAACCTGAAGCCCGGAGCGGCCCAGAAACCGATACGTCATCGGCGGCATGTCTTGTGGTTTGGACATGGTGAGCGAATTTCGTGACAAGAAGTCCAGCGCCAATCAATGCTGAAAAAGGGGGGAAGAAGGGATTGGAAAATTGGCCTGTCCTTCGTTTTCTACTTAAGCTTCTTCTTGATTCGAGCTTTTGGAAAAGGCATGAAGCTCGCAGCTGTATCTTCTGTCTATGCCGTGAGTTGAAACTTGAAAGTGAATACATAGGTACCTATGTATGTACATATCATGAGCGTTCCGCTATTGCGGGGGAGCCGACGTTCCCCCGCCATGAACTTGGAAATTTGGAATGTCATTGACGAATGCCCCCGCGGATAGTTACACCCGGCCCAATCAAGGTGGATGTTTGGAACGTACGACGCCTCGATTTTACCGGAATACATATGTACCTAGTGGTCACTGATCACTGGTCAGTGGTGACAAGTTGACAACTGAAGAAAGCCACGCTGTCCAGTGTCGACAACGCGGTTGCATTCGTGCTTCCGCGGAGCATACTCCGTAGAGCTTAACCGACGCGCCGCGCTGTTCTTTTCGCAAAATAATGAACCATGTCCTCTGATACCATTATTTTCACAGCAGTAGATTCTGGCCTGGTAATCGCAGCATATTGGGGGGTTCAAACAGGTACATACATATCGAGAAGTGGTCAATCGCTTTGTTTCGACCAAAAATGGCCAAGCCGAAAACGCGAGGCCATGTGAGGTACAAAGGTACCTACTGTGCGCACCTCGTGGGAGGCATCTTGCTACATAATGAAGACCTACAATACCTATGCCACGATGTACGGAGTACATATGTATGTACCTACATACATCATTATGCGCTGCTTTGTGAGAACAGCAGGGCTAGAAGTAGGGCAATGTGTCATTCTATGCCTACTTTCTCAAGGCGGAAAACAGTCAGGCGAATTGAGGCCACTGACCTTCGCGTAATCTACATACCTTCTAGGGCCCATGAGAGCTTTCCCAACAACTTGGGTCACTGCACTGGTCTCTGGACTCCCTGGGCTTCATGGCCGGTCGCTCTGCGCTCTGCTTGAAGCTTCACCGAACTTCGAAGAGATGCCCCTCCGCCTCGTGTTCGTTCAGAACTTCAGATGCACTAGCTGGCTCGAAATCATCACAACAAAGCCGAAAGGCGTCCGAAGCGCCCGGCGCCAACGCCGTCGCATGACCATGCTTGGGCACTTGTACGGAGAGGTACCTAGACTACGGAGTACCTAGTCATTCATCAACGGAGCCAAATTCCGACCAGTCGGTCTGTTGGACGAGCCTATGAAAAGCATGAAAAGGTGACGCGCGACAGTGTTATGTTCCTCGCTTGCAGTTTCTCTCAACAATCATAGACTGATGAGTATGTATGTACTGTGCTGGTGAACCACAAGTCTTTCAATTGGCATTGTAGCCACGTGGTGCGCTTCTCATCCGTCTCCCCTAATTGCAAATTGTACGACATCCTGACTCCTGACTCCTGAGTGTCATCGTACGGATTCTTGGATCCTCTGACGTGGCCGAGTCTTGGAGCCTCCCACCGACTTTCATTCGTCAGAGTATTCGATCCTGCGGCCAGTGGACAATCTTTGAGCTGCTCATAATTGAGTCGCCGCCTCGAAAGGCTCGTCGCTTCGGTTGGAGTCTTAAGTCTTGACACGCTGCCATCTAGAAGGCCATCTGCAGCGACTAAAAAAGTCCTTTTGGTAACTCACAGTAACGTTGTGCAAAAGTATATGTACGTTCGCATTCGCAGTGCCAATGTGACATTGCATGGATCTCGAGGATTTTCTTTGCTACATACCAACTCCGAGCCATCTTCTGCGCTTCCTTGTTATTATAACAGAGCATCAGCGTCTGTGGAAGAAGAGATCGGGAACGAGGCCAGGCAACTTGAACAACAGCAAGTTGAGTTCCACGAGGACAACGACGTCAGCAGCTGAAGTCAAAACGACAAGATCAGTGCCAGGCACCACACAATGCACAATCTCTCTCAGTCTCGAGTCTCGAGATACCTATAATTAGTCCAGGGCGCTTCATTCTTGGGACTTCATCGCGGCTCGTGAGCTGATAAGCTGAAGGACAGCGGCGGAAGAGCGTTCTGACTTTTAAGTCTCGGCGTAGCGGTTGAGTGAGCATATTGTACGTACGGAGTACTTCTCAGCCTTTTTACCCGCGGACACTTGTGCCGCGGTCGTGCGTACTGTTTGTTGCTACGTAGCTATGTAGTAGGCGAATCGAAGCATCAAAAACAAGAAAAGTCATCACCATCACTTGGATGAATTTGGGTGGACGAAAAGGCACTGTACCTAGGTACCACCTACATACCTCTCCGTACGTACCTGTAATTAACTGGAGCAATCCGTTATTAGGCCGATCCTGCCCGGGGTCAGGCAGCCGCACGAATCAACCCATGTATGGAGTACAAACGGCGATAGGCACATACATACATGACAGTACTCCGTATGTACCGGTACCTACCTATGTATTAGAGTGTATCAGAGAGGGAGCCGCGACTCCAAGCGAGTGGCCGATGTCCGCATGTACCTACCTATCTGTAGAGGATGCGAGATCGGCTTCAAAACTCGAGATTGACGTGCCCCGTTGGAGAAGTAACCCTGCTCGCGTTCGCCTTTGCCTTTCGTGTCCACTGTCTAGAGCTTTTCGATAGCCCGATGGGTCAATTTTAGCAAGACTCAAGAGATTGGCTCCATTCCCGGCTGCTGAGCGCGGCTGCTGTCACGGTTCACCTCTGTCACCTGGGAGTCTTGACTCTTGCGAGTTGTGATTTTGTAGTAGACTACATACAGCCAAAGTGTCCAAGCAATACATATGTACATACATACCTAACGAGGCAAGCCCGCCCCATAGCCCCCATCCACCCCATCCATGGCGGTTGAGGATTGAGGACGCAGTATGATAACAAATAAGCGGTCTTGATTTCGTGACGATTCGCGACGTCGTTGTTGACCGCCTTGACGACTTTCTTCGAAGGCTGACGTATGGGGGGCTTTGTTGTCTGCCTGGCTCTCAAGATCTCAATCCGTTGGACCGTTTTCGGTTTTCATCATCCGTTCTGGGTATGTAATTATGTGCCTGGACGAGAACGTTGGGGGCTGGCGAACAAGGGACCCAGAGGGAAAGCACTTGGAGCAGCGCATGCATGAATTGAGCACTACGAATGCATTGAGTATTGTTATTGCGGCACCTGTAAGGCTGTAAGCTATCGTTTCGACGTAGGGCGATGATTGTTTTGCGTCTCAAATTTCAATGTTGCCTAGGCCACCGTCCTGGACTCCTGGTATCATTGATCAATCTCAATTCTCAACAGTGTTGGTCTGCCTGATGAACTTCAGGTTGAGGAAGGAACAGCGCGTGAGAACGCAGTGGCTGAGCCTTCCCGCTCTGTGCTTGGCATTGGTTGGTTGATGATGCAGGCAGCAGGACGGAAATGGCACATGGTCGGTCCATTCTGCGTTGCGTATTTGCGGGTCGGCATGTGGAGCGAAGGCCGGCAAGGCCGCTCTTGGTGACCAATTGGCAATGAATGAAGAAACCCAGCCAAGTCTATTCAATGGACTTCAAGACTCATCAAGTTGTCCTGGACTCCTGAACCGCTGAACGTTAGTTTTCGGCTGTATCGGCCTGTATTTCCCTACGGCCCGGCCAGTTATAGCGCTGAGCCGTTGACGCCTGACGGGCGTCTCCTCGCTGAGTCGCTGTAGCCGACTCGCGCAGTGGCCGCCAACAGGAGCGCCAGTGGCCACAATTGTCCATTGACTCAATATGTGCTGCAGCGTGAATGGAGGCAACTTCTTTCTGCTGCATACAATTGCGGGAGCGTCTGCGTCTGTCTCAATGTCCGTGGTTCATCAGTGCAGGCATCGTTGCCCAGCCAAGTCGCGCGCTGTCATTAAGTACCCCAAGAAGTCGGCCGCCACACCATTGCTGGACTTGTTGCAGGTTCAGCCACTCAGCTATGTACCTACTCAGCCACACAGACACCGCAGGTCCGGACTCCGCAGCATCACCAGCCCCATCCATCCGCAGAGTTTGCCGGAATGCGTCTCCCTGGAGTCTGGACTCTCCACTCCACACCGGGTCTGGTTCTGGTGTCCAACACCCGAGACCCCAAGCTTCTTCGCCTTTGCATTGCCTGCTCCTCCTCCACCAGCATACGGCATCACAGGCAGACTTTACTTGCATTCCAAACCAGGCACTGCTCTCGCCCAGCTTCATCCGCATCGGCGTCCCAGAAATGCTTATTTCTGCTTGCCGTTGCTGACTTGCCTTGTCCGCTTCCACGCTTCCACGCATCCGAGAGTCTTGTCGCCTGGCTTGAACCCCCTTTTCCCGTCTCCAACTACCTAGGCCAGAACGCACTGTTCCACAGACTCCGAAACTGCGTGCCTCGCCTGTTTCTCTCCTCCGCTTGGATTGACGACGCAAGATAGTTTTTTTTTTTCTCTTCCATTTACTCGGCCCCCTTCCGCCCCTCCCCCTTCGTCGGACGATTTAATTCCTTGGACACGATACTATTCGCCCGCCGACGCACGAGGCCTGCCCCTAGGCAGCCCGTTTCGACCCTTCACCATGGCCTCGTCGTCGTCCAATGTGGTTGGCGTCCACTATCGTGTTGGCAAGAAGATCGGAGAGGGTTCTTTTGGTGTCATCTTCGAAGGCACCAATTTGTTGAACAACCAACAAGTGGCCATCAAATTCGTATGCCAGCCACGCATGCCGCTGTCGGTCCCTGTATGCTCCCTTTGTTTACTGACATATTCATGAAGGAACCTCGCAAGAGTGACGCTCCCCAGCTCCGAGATGAATACCGAACATACAAAATCCTCGTCGGGTGCCGTAAGCCTTTCCGTCCTATTGTGCAACACCCTTTTCACGTTGGTCACCCTTCGCATTTATACTGACACTCGTGTAGCCGGCATCCCTAATGTCTACTACTTCGGCCAGGAGGGTCTTCACAATATCCTAGTCATTGATCTGCTTGGACCTTCTCTCGAGGACCTCTTTGATCACTGTGGACGCCGCTTCACCATCAAAACGGTTGTCATGGTTGCAAAGCAGATGCTGTCACGAGTGCAGACCATTCACGAAAAGAACCTGATATACCGAGATATCAAGCCCGACAACTTCTTGATTGGCCGTCCTGGCACGAAAGCTTCCAACGTCATTCATGTCGTGGATTTCGGCATGGCGAAACAGTATCGTGATCCCAAGACGAAGCAACATATTCCCTACAGAGAACGCAAGTCGTTGTCCGGCACCGCACGATACATGAGCATCAACACACACTTAGGACGCGAGCAATCACGACGCGATGATCTGGAAGCCCTTGGCCACGTTTTCATGTACTTCCTCCGAGGTGGTCTTCCTTGGCAAGGCCTCAAGGCTGCCACGAACAAGCAAAAATACGAAAAGATTGGCGAGAAGAAACAGACGACGGCAATTAAGGATCTCTGTGAGGGCTTTCCCGAGGAATTCTCCAAATACCTAACCTATGTTCGCAACCTGGGCTTTGAGGATACTCCCGACTACGATTATCTCCGCGACCTTTTTACTCAGTCGCTAAAGAACACCGGAGAGGTCGAAGACGGCGAGTACGACTGGATGAAGGTCAGCAAGGATTCGGGAAAGGGGTGGGACTCCATGAAGAATCATGGACCTGGTTACCTCCACAACCCCAACGTTCGTCCAGGCCCCTCTCAAATGGAACTGCACAGTGGCCTTCGTCCTGGGAATACCACGGCTCACCAGCAAGCACAGAATCTTACTGTCGGCCGCCTAAACGCCGCGCAACCTCCCCCTCCCTCACCGATCAAGCAGATGGGCAACAAGAGAGATCGGCCAAGCGCCCCCGGCGCCACATCGGCACAGAGACTGAGCCAAGTGGGTGGAATTCGAGGCGACATGGCCACCCCCGCTGGCTCGACTCAAGCTCAGTTCCAGAACAGTGCTCAAAATCTACCACAGAGAGGACAGCAGCAAAGTCCAATGATGGCGGTAAGCCAGGTTAACAACCCCCGACCGGTAGAGCCGAAACCCAGTGGATTCCAAAAGTTCATCAAGACAATCTGCTGTGGCTAGATGCCTCCCACGAGCTTGCGGGATTGCTTGTGCATCTAGTGCTGCGACAACTTTCCAACGGTCGTCGATGTTGATACCCGCCATTTGCAACCGCCACATTCTGCTCCTCCTTACCAAGGATGTTTTGTCACGAGGACAGCAAAATCAACGTTGCCCACCAGACCGGGGCTTTACTTACTCTCGGATCCAGGACATGGCAGGGGCAAAACAATGACAGACCTTGCCCATCACACCAATATTAGAATTCAAAGGCGACATGGGCAGCATGCCTACAGACGACAACGTAGACAAATCTGGACAATGTGGCGTCCCTGCCGTAAACCATACGCGGGTCGAACCCAAGGTGCAAGCACAGTCTAGATTCACAACTGCATTTGACGGTATGCGTTCTGTCCGCTCTGTTTCGGCCAATAATGTCAACAACAAGAAACGGAAGAAAAGTATTCCTCAGAGTTAGCCTTAACGAGATTCAGCTGCGCTCTTCCTTCCATCTGGAACACGCGAGATGCGATTGGGAATCGGGACAAATTTCCTATTTTGTTTTTCCTTTCTTCTTACATTTGGTACTCTTACGCCAGGCATTCTTTTACCACGAAACCATATCTATCAAGCCCTCTTCTAGAACGCCGCAAGGAATAGCGCCAGGCGGTCACGACACAGATATCACATGTGGCTGGATGCGCACATTATGTCTGGGGGGAATTTTTTTTTCTTTTCTCTTTTTGCCTCTCTCGCCATCAGGTTCCTGCTCTACATCATTTCTTTATGCCCTTCTCACATGGACCATCAGACATACTCGAAACTCGATATTGACGAAAAAGACACTCTCACTCTCATACTCACACTCATACATCATTATACTACCGGCACACCCCATTACTTAATAGAGGAAACCTGCATGGGCTCATGAGGGGGGGGGGGTTTACCTCATCCCACCGCGCGTGATACAGAGGGCGTTTAGAAAAAGGGGTTGGCGGTGGCGGTCGAAGTGGTGTTTCTGTACGCGGGCCATTGCCAGAGGGAGGCGGAAGTCGTGTCAAGTTGCCAGAAAAGCAAACAAGTCAAGCGAAGCAGGGGTATGGTGTAACAAGCTGGCAAGAATATATAGGCTGGGTTTGGTGTTTTTCTTATGGCATACATCGTAATGGAGTACAGAGTTTCAATTATTGCGGCGCATTGGTAAGCAACAGTTTGCTTCTCTTTGAGCAGTCCAGCAGCCTACACGTGAAGGTGTGATGTTATTGGCGACAACACACGTGCGTTTCTCCTCAATTTCCAGCATAATCATATGCTCAATCAAGTACATAGGTTCTTCCTTGAAAACGTTATTCCCATTGAAAGACTACATTATTGATCCGTTCCCATTCCATGATATTGGGCTTCTACCAAAACCAGAAACAACGTGCCTTACACCCCGCAATCCCCCCTTTTTCACCTGCGCGTACAATCATCATAACATCCAACCAATCCATTCACAATGACATTATGGAATCTCTGCGCGCAACAAAGCACCAAGCCCCGCAAACAAAAAAAGGGGGAGGGGGAAACCTTTCCATAAGTTGGGGCTGAATAATGGTCTGCAGAGAAATGGGGCCGGCCGTGGATATCATCTCTTTACATCATCAGAACGACCGAGATCGAAACTAAGTGTCAGCTCATGTGAGCTTCTGCTTGATGAAGAAGTTTCGCAGATGCGATAATTGCCAGGCACACGTTGCGCCAATTACAACCAGCTGAATGATGATCCAGCGAACAACTCGGGTATTAGTATCCTCGGACTGGTCCCTGAATTCGGCCTCTCGCTCCTATTATCATGGAAAAGATGGACACGTTAGTAAAGGAAACTGACTGGTTGCGGCCCGCGAAAAGGCGAGGGGAGGGGAGGGAAGGAAGCATCGTGGAAAGGCCTTACTCTTTGGAAGACTTGCTCCCTTCGGATGTCATTTAACCGGGCATTAAGATCGTGGACTCGCCCTGCAATGTCCTCTAGCTTTGCCTTGTCGCTGCTTTCAATAGTCCCGGACTCGCCAATCGCGAGGTCAAGCTTCATCTTGATGCCCCCATTGGGGAGGTGGGAGTATAGCCATTCGGTGCGGCCGCTGGTGGAGGAGGGGACGAAGCAGATTCTGTGTTCGCCGGATTGGTGGGCTGTGAAGGTGAAGCGGCCGGAGGAGGCGCCTTGCTGGGAGACGATGCGGTGGTCGTTGTCGAAGACTTCCTGTTGAGGAGATTGTGATTAGTGCATAGGGTCTTTGCTATCAAGAAAGCCATGGAGCACAGATGTAGCAATAAAGGGGGGGAGGGAGGGGGGGGCTAGAAGGTGGTGCGTACATCGACGGAGATATACACGCTGATATCATTATGTTGTTGCCACGCGTTGATTCGATCGTCGTGCTCTTCCGCGACGTAGTGTCCCACGACGAGGGTATCCTTGGGGAGTTCCTCGAAGAAGCATTTCGGCGTGGCGCCGTCCATGAAAAAGTGAAGTGCCTGGGCGGCCGAGGCCAGCGACAGGAGAGGGAGGGCGAACTTCATGATTGTGAAAGACCGCTTGAAGGTAGGTTCTTCTGGCGTAGTTGATGGTTTCGAGCTCTCCTGGCCCAGCTCCCCGGGGCAGAGAAACTAGACAGCGGATTGAAGGAGGGAAGAGAATGGCGATGTGATGGGGCCGATCACCATGGAATAAAGCAACCTTGGCGTCACACAACTTCGAAGCTGGTCGAAAATGCGGATCGGGACCTCCTTTGCGGCTTACCGTGTCAGTCTTGTCGGTGATTGCCTGCCTCGAGCCAGCGGCAGCCAATCAGAAGCGTGTTTCGCTGTCATCCCCCCCCTGACCGCAGCACTGCAAAAGTCACGTGCACGCCGGATTTCAGCGCACGTCTACGGAGACAAGTCCATGTGATCATTGATCGCTCTTCATTCCGCTCGCAACATAGGCATTTATAGACGAAAATTCCACACCCGACGACAACGAAAGTACTTGTCGAAGAAATCAAACGTGTCCGCCTCCAGACCGCGAATAGACCACAAATGCAACTCGAGACTTTGCTTCGCCTCCGGAGCAGCCGCGCCATGACGCGGATATTAAACTGTGCATGAAACTCCATTTACGAATACATAACGCATGATTCCCAAATCTCTGCGATCCAGACGAATTCCACTATCACCGATCACACCGCGCGCACTTGATCCCGCGCGCGCGCGTGCAGTTGAACAAAGATGACGTCCTCTGATGTTCGTGATGTCCTCAACCTAGGCGACTCATCTGGGTTGCGACTAGCCAAAAAACAAAAGCCGACGGGAGCCAGACCGAGCCTCAAGGGCCTAGCGCGCGAAGTTCTCAGCCTCGGAGGCGATAATCCAATCGCGATTGTCCCGAAAACCACACAATTCAAAAAGCGCCGGTTTGCGAGCCGGAAACCAGCTGCGAAGTGGGAATTGCTCCCGTTTAGGAACTCCGGGCGCGATGACCAGAGTCTGGTGCTGAGACATTGGAGGCGAAAAGATTTGAAAGATGGGGAGGGAGCGGCAGGGACTGGGGACCAAGGGCAATCGCAGCCATCAGGCCCTGAGGAGCTCGAGGACTCGATATTCGCCAAGTTCAATGTCAAGATCCAGGTGCCACAGTACACCGATGACCAATACGTGATGTCGCTACAGAATGAGGACTGGACGAGGGAAGAAACGGACTACTTGATGGATATGGCTAGCCAGTTCGATCTGCGCTGGATCGTTATCTGGGATCGATACGATTGGACACCCTCGGCTACGAATGGCGAAATGGACGTAGACGGAGATGAGAGCAAAGCCGTTGTGCCTACTTCTCGATCGCGGTCGCTGGAGGACTTGAAGGCGAGGTACTACGAGGTCGCAGCCAAGATGATGGCCATTCAGAAACCCCTCCAGTACATGACGCAGCAGGAGTACGCGCTCCACGAGCTGATGACGCATTTCAATCCCAAGCAGGAGAAGGTACGCAAGGAATTCGCCGTCAACACGCTATCACGGTCCAAGGAGGAGGCTCGCGAGGAGGAGTCGCTGCTCCTGGAAATCAAGCGCATCTTGGCGCGGAGTGAACGCTTCAATGAGGAGCGGAGGGAGCTGTATAACCGGTTGGACTACCCCCGAACGGAGACGGACATCAGCAGCTTCAAATCGTCGGCTGGCCTGCAGACGCTACTCCAAAACCTGATGAATGTGGACAAGTCCAAGAAGAGAAAATCCATCATGGGCACCGAGGGGGCCAACACGCCATCCGGCGGCGTCGCGGCCGCAACCGCTTCTGCTGCCGCAGCTGCGGGAGCAATCGCATCAGGAGCATCAGCAGGTGCTCAGAATCGCTCTTCCACTGGCCCCGAAACCAGCAGACGGGACAGCGCAGGTGCCTCCGCAGCAGCTACGCGCGACTCCAACCTCGCGACCTCCACGCCCACCACGGCTAGCAAGAAAGGACAGCAGCAGAACCTACACCATCAGCAGCAGCAGCAGCTTCAACAGCAGCAACTACAGCAGCAGCTGCAAGAGAAACAACAGATTCCCGAGCGCAGAAAACTCAGCAGCCAAGAGGAGGCCATCTATGGCGTCACGCACCACGATCGTCTCGGCTCAGGGCCTACCTTTCGCACCGAAAAGATTAATAAGCTCTTCACGCACAAGTCGAACCAGCAACAGCTACGCATCAATAATACCCTCAATGAATTGGATGTGCCTGCCAAGCTTGCAATGCCTACTGCTGCTACTACTGCACAATACGAACAGCTTCTCGCTGCGGTGAATAGTCTTCTCGATGCCCGCAAAGTGTCCGACAAGCTCGATGGGGAGATAAAAATTGAGCAGGCTAAGAAGGCGGAGCGGGAGAAGGTACATGGTGCAACACCTTCTGCGTCGGCGGGCTCGGGCGTAGATAAGAAGACGTCTGCAAGAAGTGGGGAGGCGGAGCAGGACGACGACGATGATGATGATGAAGAAGAGGAAGACGAAGAAGAAGAGGAGGAAGAGGAGGAAGAAGAAGAGGATGAAGAGGAAGAGGAAGAGGAAGAAGAAGAAGAAGAAGAAGAAGAAGAAGAAGAGGAGGAGGATAATGATGATGATGGCGACGAAGAAGAGGAACCCGAACCAGACGATGACGAAAAGACCAACGACTTCAATCCTATCCCTGCACAGAAAAAACCCAACAGCAGCGGCAACGACTCCGAAAATCATGGCCACGGCACAGCCAGCAGCGTGACAGTAGCCCAGTCTGGGAACAAGAAGGGGGAATCACAGGCGGAGAATACCCAGGATGCAAGGAAAGGGCGCGCACATGGACAGGGGCAGAAGGGTGAGGAGGGGGGGCAGACGCTCGCGCGGTCGGCGAGTAGTGCGTTCAAGCGCAGCGCGAGTGTGTTGAGCAGTGGGAGTGATATGACTGTGAAGAAGATAAAGAAGTAAAGACCTGCTAGCAGGGCATAGGATCAGGTGTCAGGGATGATAATACATAGGGTATGAAGGATGCGTGAGTAGACAAAAAGCATGGGTTGAAGGGGGAGGGGCTTCCTCGTGGGTTATAGCGCGAAGAGCGTGCAGGACCTTTGCAGTAAAGGGGCATTTTCTACATAATATCACGGAACGGGGTGAAATAAACCTCGATGCTTCTACTAGGTAGTCTTCTAGCCAAGAGACCGGTGCACACTTCCATACCTAGGTAGGGAGAGGGAGTGATACCAGCAAGCCATATTTCGAGGAGTCGAGGACTGAGTAGAAACCTTGAGGAAAGAACAGTGGCCACTAGTCTTTGAAAGAGAACCACGAAGTCAAGATCGACATTGATACTATGTAGCAGTGAGTCGGTTTCTTCGTAGTCCTAGGAAAAGGGATTACTTCCCATCGAAGCTTGGGGAAAGTTATGATCCTTACTCGCATTTGGAAGAGAGACAGACGTTCACGTTGGCACTTACTTATATTGCGGAACCGGCATATACGGACCACGGTACGTGAGCCCTCTGGCCCTCCAAAATCGTATTGGGAAACCAAGTCTGCTGTACCATATGTACGTTGAACCACTGACCTGTTTGTCATTCACCAATTTTTTAAATTTTTTTGCCTTTGATACAACTTGTTGAGTTTGGTACAGAACGAGTGGAGTGAATGAAGGCTTCACGCCCACTCTCAAGATGAAAAGTCAAAAGAAACGTGCTCTCGTTGTTGAGATTCGCAACATCCATCCGCGGACCTGGCGCCCATACCGTATACAAGTATCGTGATACTCAGCCTCCAGGAGGATGCACACAGAATCCTCAGACTTCAGTCCACATCACCATCAGAAAATATGAAGCGCAGCATTCGACTCATTCCTCTTCCCTGTGGAGTAGTTCAACAATACAGGCCATAGCTCACTTACATGCCTATCAAGTCACTCATTCAGCCTATCAGGTAGGTATACCGTATAGGTATCCAATAAGCTAAGATACCTAGGTAGGTACCTATGTACTCCGTATCCACCACAAACTTCCACTCTGAGGAAATAGCATTCTCATCGTGATCCTCAGGAGTCAGTCTTCACTGTTCAGGACGATATACATGGATGTTTGAAAGATTTGGGAATCCTCAACTCACAACACCGTCAAACAGTATGAAGCGCAGCATCTAAGTCATGATGTCATATTGTTATCCCGCTCCCCTCGGACTACATACATACTTCTAAATTCTACACAGTGCACACACCAGGCCATGTCCCCCTTCCATGCCAAGCCAATCTTTCAGCCAATAACGCTACGCGCTCCATATATGTACGCAGTCCTTTAAGTTTTTTCACTCAGATGGATCGAAAGACTTCCTGATCTTCCCGATTCGACCTCATACGACCTCATACGTTAGGTACCTAGGTAGGTAGGTAGGTATGCAGCATCTCAGAGACTCAGACCTCAGACCTCAGTACTCACGTACTCACGTACCGCACTTTCTGTCCTCCAGAGCCCGCCCCTCGTTCTCTAACTCAGTCTCCGAGACTTGATCGGGAGTCACGGAAGGGGGAAAAGACTCAGGACTCAGGAGTGTAGGTAGGTACCGGGTACCAGGCACCGCAGTTCGAAACTCAGTGCTTCACGACAATGCTCCGAGTCGGCGAACTGGTGCCGCGCAGACGATGTTGTGTGTCACTGTGTGTACATCGGGTACGTCAGACGTCTTCCCCCGGACCAAGCGGGTAAGTCTACATAATGATATGTAGCATAACAAAACAAAACAGACAATATGTAGAACTTCGAGATACATATGGGTGGGTGACAGTTGTATCAGTATGTAATAAGTCGTCACGTGGGTCATCGTATCAAGAACGGGTTAGGTATGGTACCATTGACAGTTTGACACAACGGAATGGCGGCGCCGGCGAGAGAACGGCCGGCATAACCGAGACACTACGGCGAGAGAACCGCGACGCGACACAGCCGCGAGAATCGAACCCGCATCTCTCGCCGAAAGGACCGCGAAGTAAAGAAAGACCAATGGTCCATGGAGGCTATGGACCTATCCTACCGTACCCTACCCGTGGTGTACCTACAGGACGGAGAGCATTCTGATCTGAAACATGCCTCGCGGATGTGCAACGCGGGAAGCTTAGTTACCCAGCGGCTTGGCGAGGCTGCTGGGTTGCATACCGAGCAGAGTATGTTGAGCAATGTATGTAAATACAATATGTGCTTGTGCGTTTGCGTTTACGTTTGTGTGCTGGCAGCGTGTAGGTAGGTAGGTATAGGCAGTGGCGTGTAGGTATTTGTATTTTGCCGGCGTGTATCATGATGCTGTGTTGGGTTGAGTCGTCTACTCCGTAGGTATATGGTACATAGCCTTCTTCAGGGAATGTTCAGAACACGAAAGAAAAGAAATCCCTGTAGGGAAAAAAAAGAAAAAAAGAGAAGGGATACGGAGTACATGATGCCGGATATTAACACGGGTATGGAACGCCTCAGAGGCCGGGTACCTAATGTGCGGAGAATAATTATCCCCCTTTTCTTCCTTGCCGGGTGAACGCAACATGAGCAAGCAAAACCTCCGCGCCACTGATACCTAGGTACCTACCTACCTAGGTACGTACGATCCGATGGGGTTGCTTTCCACTGTCCAGTGCACCTAATATACATATGTATAATGTATGTATGTATGTATGTACATGTATGTATATACATTAGGTAGGTATTTATTCCGTGTTACGCACGAACAAGTACATAAGTTGACTGCCCGACGCAGGCGGCAGCACGCGACGCTACGTTTCAAAAATAGATGAAGCCTGCTACGCTATAAATACAACACGAAGCCTGCAGCTTGCACTTTATCCTGCGTTGCGTTGGGCCACCAGGTACCACGCATGTAGGTATGTAGGTATGTATGTATGTAGAGTTAATTCGCGAGCACGCGGCCAATCAGCGTTGCATATCTCTGCATAGTCGTTAATTAGGTACCTAAGTCTTCGGCACAATGTGCAACAGTAGGTAGGTACAGCATGAGCGTTGGGGGGCGGGGTGAGCCAACATGATCAACGGTATGCGCGAGGATGCAAGATCAAATCGAAAGGGGCGCCATGAGAATGCTGCCTTCATGCAATGGAGATGAGGCATCATCCCCTTTGAGAGTGGCAGTGGCAGTATGTACGTGGCGTGGTGGACTTGTTGGAGCGGACCGGTCACCGGAGAGGGTCAACTTTCAAGGGCGTCGAGCCGGCAGGCTTTATTTTTATTAACGAGACGGGCAAACGCGATCGATCGGTGATGGTGATGTGGTAATGTACGCTGGTCATGAGGCGCACAATTCTCGGGTCCGGGATGCTGAGGCATCGCATTATGTTCGGTATGGCATGCCGCATATGTGCACAGTATGGCTGAGCTTATCATCGTATTGTTGCGCAACTTTTTCAGAGAGAGGACAAACGCACACTGCCAGGCTGCGCCATTCTTCCGTGCAACTCACATGCCGCACATGCCGATCATGTCGGTGCTTGCCGGGTAAAGACCCCGCGCAGAAGAAGGCATCGTGCTTCGTGGCTGTCGATGTGCATGAGGCCGGCGTGGTCTTGGTCTTCGGAGAGCATGAATTGACTTTAGTCTTTTGGACCAGATGTGCTTTGCCGCCACGCCTCAATTTTCGAACGTGCTTTCCCCGAGAGTGATCAACGTGGCGCGGCCGACCTTGACATCCCTGCCTCCGAGCGCTTAATAAACCGTACAAAAGAAAATAAAATGACTGAGAAAAGATACCGGCGGCTATCTGCTGTCCAGGTATTTGATTGGCTATCGGAGCTGGTCCGTCAAACGAATCCGTCTCCCGATGGGGTCGTGTTGTGTACCTCGAGAAGTGGCTGGCTCTCTTCCCGCGCATCTGAGCGATACCCGACATTGGCGACATTGGTGCAAGACGTTTAAGAGGGTGACTGGTCGAAAACGAAAGGGACATTCTTTTTTTTTCTCATCCGTCGTCATAATGAGGCATGATTCAGTCCGACCAGCCAGGATGAGTCTATGAGATGAGATGAGATGTGATGTTCTGCGAACCAGTACATATTCGCATCGTGAAACATGATCATCGTCTGCTCTGGCCTATGCTGTAAAGCCTCGGAGCATGCCCTCTTTGTCTTGCTTACGGGAAATGAATCAGTTTCAACCACACTCATCATCCTGGCCCAGGGCAGGATCGTGACATCGTCTGGTGACTTGTGTGTCCAGACTCCAGAGTAAGGCGAGGCCGAGAGCCGGCAACAAGGCTGGCCACGAACAAGTCGCATGCTTTGAGCTCCGAACCATGGGCAACGTGATACGTGCGCTTGCGTGATTGTCTGATGGATGGAAAGGCAGGAGGGCCAGCGTTGCACCGGCATCCCTGTGCGGATAGGATTTGCCGATGTTGCTGTCGGCGAATCCCGTAGGCTGTTCGCACCACCAAGCGCCTTGATAACCTGCAAGCCGAACGTCGTCACGAGATCATTGACATGCTGAAAGGCTTGATGACGTGAAGCGGAGTTTGTCGGCACGAATAGTGACTTTGCGAGTGAATTGCGAGTCAACTGCCGCCGCTGTCACTGGTCAGCTCTCCTGCAGCTGCGGCCGTGACCGCACTTCAATATACAGACTCGGTATATAACTTACAACTCACGAGTGGGTTGATTCGTGTCCCAGGGCCTCACGATGGCACGCTGCATGCAGAAACAAGCAGAGAATGGGAGTGAAACAGGATGAAATGGCGTTTGAGTCGTCTCAAGCGCTGGCGGCTGCACTGAGCCAGGACCGTGCTGCCGTCGGACTTTCGTCAGGCTGTACCTACTACCTACCTACGGAGTAGGTATGTATGTGTCTCGTCATCACAGTGCCTCACGATGATTATGATGATTACTTACAACGCGCCTCGTGCATGCTGTTGTTTACAAGAGAATAAAACAGGCCTCCTGTTTTGTTTCATGAACTGACACAAGCACTTGGCATCTGTCACCTGTGCGACGACTCAAGGTCACAGGTGCTTTGAAGTTTGGACGTACGGAGTATATAAAGGCGTGAATGTGCGCGAATAACATGCGTGTGTGTCTCTGTTTGCAGTACATACTGACCACGGTACGGATACATAGGTACCTAAAGTAGGTTGAGGTACAACCAGGTACATACATATGTACCTACCTAGGTACCTATGCACTTGGTACCTACCTAGGTACATAGGTAGGTACTACATAAGCTGATTGCTGAGTGTGGGTCGTGAGCGGAACTGGCGTCTGCAGCCGCGACTGTCATGAACGTGATACGAGATCGAGCTATCTTTAGGCGCGACCTTCAATTTCACAGCGTCCACTCTGAGCCAAAGTGATCCATTCACAGCGTTCTTATTGGACAAGACCACTCGTCGTGCCATACCAGTTGCCTTGGGAGGAGCTGGGGGGGTGGCGGGGAACCAACTTCCAATTGAAACAATGTAGAGAGTGCCAGAAGAAGGTACTGGCACTTGACGTGGGAAAGATGAGGCAAACAAAAATCGTCAGATGAAACCTTTGTTGTAGCAATTTCATCTCGTGTATCCTCTTGCGTAGTACGAGATGTGAGTTAGCGGCCACGTTACGTACCTGCGTGCAGGGTCGGAACGAGGGAACTCGCAAGCATGGAGCACGGCGAGATGCAAGAAGAATACCTACCTACCTACCTACCTACCTACCTACCTACCTAAGCTGCTTCTTTTCGTGCATGGTTTGCCGCTTCACTTTGCCCTCTGCCGACCCCTGGACTGTCACTAGTCGCGCCATCCGTGACACTACGGAGTTTGTACTTGCTTGCTCGTCTATCGGTTAGCCGGGATCGGGCCCATGAGCCATTGCCGTCTTGATTGCATGCATGTGTAGGTAGTCTTTCATGGGCCAGTTCTGGTCAATTGGCTAAAATTCATAGCAGAGACTCATAGCAGAGACTCATAGCAGCTCACGACAGAGGCCCGTGACAAAGGGCCTCTGAGCAGCGCGCTCACCACTTCAAGCTAAAGACTGAAATTGTTGTACATACGGAGTACGTACATAAGAATCAATACCGAATCAGGAGATGTCCCCATGCAGCGGAAATGCGCGTCGGCCTGAGGCCGGGGTTTCATACCATCCCGGAGCAGAATACGACTTCAACTTGTCGAGACAACCGGCGTTAGGTTGCTGCATAGGTACTCCATAGGCCAATCAGCGAAGCAGCACGATAATCTCCAACAGCGGGCGTCGACGGTCGCCGGAGTCGCCGGACTTTTTGCAATAGGTACATGCCGTGCTAAAAGCGCATGGGAGAGCTCTCAGTATGAACAGAATGAAAGGAGGTCCGACATAAACGCAGGTAGGTATCATGTGACATGGGGGCTTGGAGTTAGCCGGGGCCATAATGGCAGGAACTCCGTGGGTAAGGAATAGAAAGATTGTTTGTGTCGGACTACTCCGTAGATTCGATTCATTGCGACTACTCCCAGCTCTGAGCTCTGTCACCTGTCAACAGCTGTCAATCGTCAATCGTCAACAGCAGCTGTCTGCTTGTCGCGGATGTGCAATTGTCTGGGGGGGGAAAGCTCGGGTCTATCGCGGCAAACACGGCTTGCTGCGGCCACACCCCGCTCAGCCCCGCGGTGTGGATAGTAGAGGTAGCCAACAGACGGCAGCGGCAGACCGTTTCTTTTGCTTCACACCCTCCTGTCTCCCGCTCTCGCCTCCGTGCCATCTCGATTATCTCGCCTCTCCAACTTCGACCTCACGTCTCGCTTTGCAAACGACGACCGGCCTGCTTGAAGCTCCAAAGGTTGCATCTCAACGGGTTGTTGACGTCGTGGTCTGCGGTTTGGTTCGTCAAAGCCGAATTTCGACCGTCCGGAAGCTCGGGTTCAGTTTCAAAAGAGTGCTGCTGACCAGAGTTTGTGAGTCGTGACTAACTACCTATCATGATAACAACTATACGGAGTATTGAAGCCGAGCCACACCAGGCTGACAGCTCGGTATCGTGGCCGGTGGCCATATTCGTAGAGTCGAGAAGTCATGGTTGCAGTGATGCAGTGTCGGATGCGGTCACGATGCGTCCGCAGTATTGTCTTGCGGCTCGACGCATGCCGAATTACGTTGCCCGATTGTGTTGGTGTGTTTGATCAACTGGTGTCTGTGTCATCTTCAGACGTCTGCATGACACGCGGACGAACTCCTAGCATTGGTCTCGATTTGTTAAAGGTGCCCTTTACTCGGCTTCCGCATCCGCATCACAACTGTCCCGACTTCCCGCGAAGTGGCACCGGTGTTTTTGATTAAGTGAACGCAAAGCCGTGTGCTCCACCTCCTGCTCGTTTGCGAATCTCTCACGCTTCCACGATCTGCGGCCCGACTTGGCAAGGCTTGTAGACGCGCAAAGGCGAGGAAGAGGAAGCATGGGCCCGCCGGCTTGGATCATCGAAGTGATGGATACAACCGTGACCACCGCCAACAAGCCGATTCGACGGGCCGCGAGCCACCGAGATGAGATGCCTAGCTCGGCCGAGAGTCACGTCGAGAATGAGGGAGGCAATGCACGACACCCAGCAAGGCCGTCGGCTTGATATTGGCAAGGACCAAGTCGACCACTGCTTCTCCGTACATATCGACAACTTCCAGCCGGCCTCGATGGTCCGCCCGTCATCCAATCACGGATTTGCTCGACAAGGCAGGTCAGGTCAATGGTCATGCATTCCAGGCATCCGACACGAGCCGACAGGCGCAGCTGAGCCAACCAGCTGTTGCAGCTGTTGAATCAAGGAAGGGGTCACGTACCTTCCGGGTGTGTGCGCGTGTTGCTCCTGCCGCAAGACAAGCCGCGGCATGCACCTATCCATGCAGCTGTCCATGCATTCACCCCCGTACATCGAATCCATACGCCCACCCCTCCTGCGCAACGGCGACCCACACGCAGCGGCCATGCTACCAGATGCGCGTGAGCTGCAGGCTGCAGGCTGCAGGCATGCCAGTCCTGCTGTTCAATCATCAATGCTTCCCCTGCGCACCCCCCGGCGCCCAAGTGATGCCCGTCAGCCGGGCCCAGCTGGCCAGCAGCTGGCACCCCTGGGCCCTACCCCACCCCTCCCCCTGGCGCCCGCGGTGGGGTAGTCCCCCAAGCGCCATGCCGCCCGATATGTACATAGATGCAATTTGGCGGGCAGAAAGGCGGCGCTGCCCCAGTCAGCCCGTTCGTGTGCGCCTTTCGTGTGCGCCTCCAGCGAACCAGAAGCGCGGCGGCCGGGCTTAGCGATCGTCTCTTCACTCCGTACCTCTTCGAGTCTCCTCAATGCTCATCTCTACTCCGTACTCCGTACATTCGGCTACATACCTACGCGGCGCTCTGCTCACCTCTCCGTGTCCAGGGCCTTGAAGCTCTCGCATTCTTTTCCCTGCGTTTGTGTCCAGGGCCTTGCCGCCTCGTTGCCTGCACACCCTTCTGCTCTCTTCTCCTCTCTGAGTATCTCGTGCGAGGTGCTGGACACCGTCAATTAGTTACCTGTGGGACGCGCTGGAGTTGGCAGAACCATAGGTACCTATCCCCCCCCGAACCAGACCTTGACGGGCTCACATCCCCAGTGGGATTCTTTTCTCTCCTTCTCACACCTTTTCTTCTTCCTTTCCACTTGGAATAAGAAAATCAAAATACATACAGAAAACAGCCGCTCCTTCTATTACCAGAATTTCCTCCGGACTTCGGAGCAAGTCACCGTCTTCTCTCTTGACCAGGCTCGCCCTTCTTTTCTCCGTTTTCTCCGACGAGTAGCCGCGACGGCATTGGTCTGTCGCGACAAGGCCTCATCCCGCAGGAACGGACGTTGAGAAACCCAGTCCAGACCACACACCTTTTGGGCGCCCTCTTGCTCCCATTGGCATCATTGAGAAGTCTGCGAGGAGGCGTGGTAGTGGCGAGGTGAAATTCCGAGCAACACCAGTCTTCGGGGGCCTTCTCTGACCAATGCAATAATACGCAGTCACTTATAGATCATTCTTCGGACATTGCCCCCTACATTCCACTCCTTCTGAGCGAGTGCATTGGGACGTCCAAGAAGGGATTCGAGTGGAAGCTCTGAAGTAGCATACGGCGCCTCCCGAGGGAAAGCCGAGAGCCCGAAGTTTCCAAGCCGGGGCTGGATCCCTGACTGGTAATGCGAATGCGAAGCGCGCCGAAAGACGTCCATGTCGCCGAGGCGTCTTGCTGTCGTTTATGCTTTGGAACACTTACAAGTTACACATGATCACCAGGGCATCGCAGAAGAGTGAACTCGTCTCGTGCATAAATCGTTGCGCAACGCACAACTCATATCGACCACCTTTACTCTCAACTTCCGCAACCAAGTAGGCATTGACAGGCACATCCAGAACAAAAACAAGATGTCAGCGTTCACAGCTCTGAACGGAGGCTCTCCCAAGACCGCTACATCCTCCGGAGACAAGAGCATCAAGTCTCACGCATCAGACGAAGAAGAACCCCAAAGTCGCAAGTCCCCCAACACCTCTGATTCGCTCCGCAGAGACAGCTGCGTTGAGAGATTGCTGTTGCCGTCAGAAGACTTGGTCCCCGCAGATGTGAATCACAAGCGCCAACGATCACTGTCAGTTTCAACTGCAAGTCCATCTAGGCCGGCTCACACGTCAGAGACGACACCAATTAGGCCACCGAGCAAAACTCGAAAGACGACTACGAGTCCTCCGCGGGATATCATCCGGCAGTTAAAACGAGAGGGCCGAGATCAGGATGTCTCTTGGCCAACACGGCCTGACCCGCGAACCGAAAGAAATGGCTACGATGACCAGCAAAACTCTGTGTCGCCCCCACCTCTTCGGCTTTCTCATGGACAGACCGAAAATCAAGTTGGTGACGCCCTGCAGTTGGCATCAGGCCAGCAGGATCACAGCGACTGTACCAACACAAGCCCCGACGCCGAGGATCAATCTGTCGCAAACTTTGGTAGCCCCTATGAGGGGGAGCAGCGTCAAGACTCTGTGCTGCATCACGATCCCAAGAAGCGGAAACGAAACTTCAGCAACCGCACAAAGACTGGTTGTTTTACTTGCCGTAGGAGGAAAAAGAAGTGCGACGAGCAGAAACCCGAATGTGAGTCAGTTACAGTGCGCAGCTCTTCTTGCCGGCTCTTCCGCGTCCGTTACAGCGCGCTCGACTCCTCTTCCTTGGCTGACATGTAGACACGGCAGGCAGCAACTGTATTCGGGGAGGCTTCCTGTGTCAAGGCTATCCGCCACAGAGAGGTGCTGGCTGGCCTCAACCTGACGCCAAGGCCCCTGCAGTACCGCTCGAGTCCAAGGACCCCTCATACGTTCCACCCGGGGCGTACGGGATGCCGCAGCAAGGTACACCTGGGCCACAGCAAGGTCAACTTGTGCCACAGTCGGTGAAGCGGGAGCCCCTTCCTCATTCTCGCGGCCAAGCCCTTCGCATAGACACGCCACAAGGCAGGCCCTTGGTGATGACGGACGACGACCGGCCAACGGCGGCATCGGCCCTATCAACCACGACGGGTGGTGGCGCGTCCGCCGCGAGTCCCGAGAACAAATTGTCGGCCATGCCATACAACTCAGGAAACGCTTTCCCTACTCCCATCAGCGCCAATACCCAAGGTCCGCCCTTTGGTGAAAGGATGGGCAAAGACTATCAGCGCGTTCCCGCTCTGCATGATCTTGGCCGGGGCAACGAGCCCGAGAGACTTCATCCGGGTAGTCACCTGCCACAAATCAACATCCTTCACCCGAATCACACAGGTAGTCCGCCACCTCATCCGCATACTCCGTCTTCCAGTGTACAGGCTGCGGCTCAGTTGGCTCTATCTCACCCTCACTCGCACTCTCACGCCCACGGTCACACCCACTCGCATTCGCAGTCTCATCTGCAGTCCCACTCACAATGTCATGCCCAGCCACCGCCTCTGCATCAGCCTCTGGCCCAGTCTCCCTACTCCCAGCGCAGGACGCAAAAGGAAGAAATGCTGTCCGGACGACAGTTTTACTCCTTCGACAAGGAACTCTGCCTAGAGAGAGAACGATGTGCCGCCGCCTGCTGGAAATTCAACAACCTGACCTCTCCACCCACCCACGGTGTATCCCCAGACGAACGACACCGCCTGTTCCTCGACATCCTCCAACCACGAGACCCCGTTCGCGTTTTACCCTCTGAAGCCTCTTCCATGAGCAACGTCGGCCGCGTGGGTCGCCACGTATCAGTAGAGACGCCCTTTACATGCGACTACGGCTACAACATCACAATTGGACACCACGTTGTCATTGGACGCAACTGCACGATTAACGATGCGGGCGAGGTGAAGATTGGGGACAACTGCGTACTTGGGCCGAATGTTAGCATCTTTACGACGTCATTGCCTATTGATCCGAAGATTCGTCAGGGGGGCAAGGGACCGCAGGTTGGATGTGCGATTACAATTGAGCAGGATTGTTGGATTGGAGGGGGGGCTATTATCCTGCCCGGGAGGAGTATTGGGAGGGGGAGTACGGTTGGGGCTGGGTCCGTGGTTACTAGGGTTTGTTTGCCTCTTTCTTTTTCTTCTGGGGTTTTTTTCTCTTTTTTTTTTTTTTTTTTTTTTTTTTTTTTTTTTGCGTCCTCTTTTCTCGTTCTCTATTCTCTTTGTCCCCTCTTTTTCGAGTTGGTAGTTTCCCTGAGCTAACTGATTAATACAGGACGTCCCGCCTTTTACGGTCGTTGTCGGCAATCCAGCCCACGTGGTGAAGGGAGTTGGTGGCGAGGGGCCATGATATATCGGCATTCTGTCGATCTTGAACCAGAGACGAGGCTGCTAAGGGGGGGGGGACTGACATCAACGAGGAGATGGGGAAGCTGGCGGGGATTGGAAGAGAAGAAAGGGGAGGATGTTTCCTACGGGATTAAGGGAGCAAAGATTTGTTTGATTTATTTTCCGTGTCATGATACCCATGTGCACGACCGGCATGTTGCTTTTTCTGTATAGGACATTGGAGTTTGTTGGTTTCGTGGTGCATTTCTTGCGAGATTTTTAGCTTTGAGCACTGGGTTTGCTGTGATGTTGTTTTGGCAGGGGCATTCCATTCTACACGGTACATATTTGGTTAGAATTTGTGACCACTGACTACTACCTACTTTGTTACGAGCAGCCTCAGGTTATATCTGGCCTTTTGTATATACAGGTAGATACACCGCCACCCTATACCGCACTCGGGTGTAAACCATTCTTCATTGAACATTGGCATCGTCTGTTTGAATACCGAGGCTCGAAGGAGAGGGAAAGCTTCCTTTATGTTGAGCTACAGTTGCTACAGACATCATGCTCAGGACTCAGGAGGGGTCCGAATCACTGATCAGGCGAGTTATGCCGGCGAGTCAAATGACAAATCCACTCAATTGCATTCGCAACCCCAAATCAAGTCGTTCATCCACGTATCTCATTCTCCAAACACAATCACTTAACTTGAGACATGCGCGTGATTTGTGTGTCAAATGTATACTTGACGACATGTAATGTAGGCGGCGAACCGCAGGCGAGAAGCGTCCATCGCAGGCTCCCAAGCGACCGAATCTATAATCGTCACAACAAATACTCACACAAGGATACTCATTCGCCACCAATTTATACCCAGACCACAATTGATGCAGCAGGTGGTAGTGTAGGTAGTTACGTCCCCAGCTGCACAAACCATCCCAAAAAACAATCTCGATTCTCGGAACGGCGAAAGAGGACAATCGTGACCCGCCCGCATCATCCACACTTGGCCACACAGCGTGTATTCCAGCTTTTGCAATCCGCCTTGCACTCAGTCAATTTGGAGTTATTCTATTTTTTTAAAAAATTAAAAAAAAAAGAATTAAAAAAAAAAGTTCCCGTTAGCACATGGAGAAAAGCAACAGAGCGGGCTTACATGCATACTCAGAAGGGGGAGCCAAGCCTCAAGGTTTGGCTGAAAGACACGAGAGAAGCAGAAAACAAGTGTCAAGGAAGGCCCAAAAAGGACCAAAAAGGACCAAGGGAGGTAGATTAGGAGGTATGTAGGTAGTTGACTCACCAGGTCACCAGCCCCGTCATGCCACGGAGCCTCGCATTTATCGTCGCACATCTTCGTCCCAGCGTGACAGCACCTCAGGCAGGCTTCTTTCTCGGTGCTACGGCCCTGGATGGAACTACGGCCCATGGGACTTCTCGCGTCGAGTGTGAGGTCCAGTTCTGGGGTCCCGTCATGCAGTCGCAGGCCTCTCTTGACGGGGGGCTTGCTGCAGGTTGCTGGGTCGCTGCTGATATATCGCGCAGCGGCCAGAGATGTGAGGAGCAGGTTGACGAGGAGGGAATTGAGCTGCATTGTTGCGGTGGACCGTGGTGGGACCGTGGAACGTTCAAAGCTCGAGGACTCGAGATAAGTAGAATGGGGTTCTGGATTGTTTTGATATGTATGTAGGTATGTAGATGAAGGTCGTCGAAGAGAGATTTGTGTGATCTGTTTGTGATGGGCCGATAAACAAAGGGGAGAGACCGCGATGGGTACATACCTACCTATATAGGCGTTGATTCCGTGGAACAGACTCTCATATAATTACTCCGTATGTACATACATATGTATATAAATGCCATTCGGCAGGACGGCGCGCAGTTGCGGCAATTTTCTCATTCTGCCCTACGGATGCCTCCTAAAAGCTTCTTTACCAGGTATGTAGAGGTACCTATGATTCGTAGCCAATCCTTGCGTTCCAACTTCCATGTTACCCCTGCCTATATAGTATAGGCTATAGCCAAATGATGAAGCGATTCCTTCTCCTTGATGAGGGTGAGGCTTACCCGCGAGGCGCATCGCGTTGCCTGCGTGAACTTGACTTCCTCAGAGGAGAAAGACGCCCCCTTTATCATGCATATGTATGTAGGTAGTTAACGCTGGTAGTTGAGGTCTTATACTGTCGCGACTCGCTCATGGTTGTTGGGACTCTTGGCCCTTGGGAGTGACTTCCGTTTTTGATGATTCCTCCCCACGAGCCGAGCAAGCCGCTGCCGAGAGTTTATCCTGACGGGTCAAGATCAGATATGTAGATGATCCATGGCGCGCCGCGCGCGGAGGGCGGATGGATTGAGTCCATCGCATTATGTATCGCAAAGGACGCTAATAATAAAGAATCGTGGCCGGCCCAGACAAGCGCCCCAGATACGTACTACAAGCCAGTCGCGGCTGAGATGTTCCAAGAAATTAGAATACCTACATGCCTCTGTCGCACCTTGATCTACGGAGTACCTAGGTACGCGATTACCAATGCTCATGATGAATGAGAAGAAGTGTCGCACGATATATAGGGGTATATATACAAAGCGGAAGGAAATCCCTAAACAAAACTTCCTGAAACTTGATAGATTGAATTCAATCCCTTTCTTCATCTCATTCTCGAAACCTTCTTCTTCAACATGTTCGTCAACATGGATTCGACCACTGCTTCGTCTACTCTTGCCGTCAAGCCTACTTCGGTCAAACATTGGTCCAAATGGATTGAAGCTCTGAGGCAGACTCCCGAAGGCCAAAATGTGTGGCACGAAGTCGATCCTGACATGCTTTCACAAGATTCCAATCTTCTTAAGGAGCCTGCCATGCCGGCATCTACCGTAACATTCCATGAGTACGTGAAGAGGAACACGACGGCAGTCTACACGCCGTCTATGCTTGAGACCATTCAATACTACAATGCCATCCATCAGGAAGAATGCCGAAAGTACAAGACTAGGAGGCGAAACAAACGATGATCATCAAATGGATCGCCAGTTCGATGAATCCGAGTTGTTGCACAAAAGAATGGGCGCAGCCGTCTGGGCCCTGGCCACTGTTTTGTGCTTGTATATGCCCCTATATACCCTGCGATACGAGTCTTCATCAATCGATCCTGGAGCAAACTAAGCAAGGCACCGTTACAGACAAACGCAAAGTAAGCTTAAGAAACATAACAAAAACTTTGAAGGACAGCTTCTCTCCCGGGAATGGGCATGACAGCAGAAATATCAGCCCTATACGTGAACCACGTGGCCGAGGCCAGACTTGCCAACCCTCATCCCGACAAATGGAGAGGAGAAGTCGTAGTCGTACTGTCCATCTGTGTACACAGTGTTTTCAGAAGGCAAACTCGTCATGACATAAAACGAAATAAAGTGACCGAATGCTATACGGAAACGGGACTTTAAACAGGGCCCAGGCAGTTGGCGCACAGTTCGATCCAAATTGGGCTGGAGCAAAACTACCTACAGTCGAGATGATTGAACATAAGAACAATAATATCCCAACCAATCTCACTTAAAAATAATAAAATCTATGGCGGACGAATTTCTGAGCTTCCACAAAGCAACAAAATTGTTCGAGAATTCCCAGCGCCAAACGCCCAAAGGGTTGCATGAGATCACTTGAATGATGATCTACCTCTAGGCCCGACACCGACAATTACAAAGGCCCAACTGTGCTCCAACTGCCTGTATAAAGTCTCGTATAGCATTCGGTCCCTTTTATTTCGTTCGTTTAGGAATATGTATGTCATAACGCGTTGCCTTCTCTTCTTTTGGAGGATTCAGGACGTATCGTCGCTGTCCAGCCTCCAGGTTCATGGTGAATGGCTGGGCTTTGGGCTTTGGCTGTCCCCATTGCGACGTATAGGAGAATAATATCCATAACAAACTTTCGCAAATACACTGCCATGTTAATGTATATGAGCACATGACATTGACAACGGTGCAATAACATCTCAACTTCGAGCATGTTGTACATTAGATGATGTTTATACGTAGGTACACGGGCCTGGAAATATGCTGAAGCGCGTGAAGCCTCTCTGCTTTGGGGCACGGATATGGAATAGAGCCTCCTCACATGAAGATGGCGAGCCTCAGAGAGCTGAGAAGGTTGGATTTGAGACTCGATGTTTTTTTTTTTTCAGTGATAGCATTTGGTACTGGTGTCCTTACACAGAGAGGTAGTCGGTCAACTCTCCAAAGGTGGTAGGTATAAAATGCAGGGTCCAGGGATATACATGGATATCTATAATGTACAGGAGATTCTATAAATGAAGACGCAATGCTGCTTGCAAGCATTGCAAGTATGCATAAAAAATATCATTCCAACCGACGCCACCATCCATGCAAATAACCTTTTCTTTCATCATCCATATCCTGGCCGAGAAAATATGTCCGGCTCGACCATTCCCTACAAGTCATCTACTCCAAGCCCCGCCTCCCGCGCGTTCATCTCAATCATCTTCTCCATCAATTTCAGAGCCTTGTCCTGATCCTTTAGCACCTGAAAGGCCTTGAACGTGTACACGTCCGGTTTGTACCCCGCTGCTTCCATATCCTGCATCGCGATGACGGTCCGGCGGACGTTCTGCCTGATTGCGTGACCTCGTACGATGGCGTTCCACGTCACTTGGTTGGGATGAACGCCAAGCTCGCGCATGACCTCGAGGAAATGGTCTACAAGGAAGTAGGAGTGAGACTTCATGAGACCGCGCAGGAGAATTGTGAAGGTCATGACGCTGGGGCTGGGGTGAATGGGTATGGCGGGGGATTCCTTGTTTGCTGGAATCTTGTCGCTGCGCTCTTCATTGCCGTCTTTGTGGTCGTTCTTGGCAGTGCCTGTGTTGCTGCTATCGTTGTGGTCATCGTTTTGGTTGGCATGGCTGCCGGTAACACGCTTGTGATCCTTGAGCATGTCGCCAAAGATTTCGAGGGCTGACCGCGAGAGATCCCGGTGGTCCGTCATGGAGAGAATAAAGGTGTCGTGGATGAGACTCGCTTGGTCCATGACGAGTCGCGAGGCGGATGGGAGGGAGGCATCGCGACCTTGCTCTTCGAGTCGCGCTTTGAAGAACGCATAGCACGTTGTGAGGTCGTACGGATTTTGCAGGCTTCTTATATATGCCCGCAGCATGATGGCAATGGTTGTTAGGGAAGGTTGTAGCTTGGTCGTGGGCTTAAAATCAGAAAAGATCTTGTCGATGAAGGGAATAATTGTCGACTCAACGCCCCAGCGTCTTCTTGCTGCACCGGGTTTTCCTTCGCGGGAAGTGCCTTGTTTTTGTTGTTGTAAGTGCGGCTGCGGTTGCGGCTGCTGCTGCTGTTGCTCTTGTAGCTTCTGTTCTTCTGGTGTGAGCTCTTCTTGTTGCACTTTCTCTTCCCCTTGTAGTTGCTCTCCATCCTGCAGTTGCTCTCCATCATGTAGCTGCTCTTCTTCATGTAGTTGCTCTTCTTCATGTAGTTGCGGTAGTTGGTGCTGCGGCTGCTGTTCGCTTGGGCCAGGACCAGCATCGTTCTCAGCCAACAAAAGGGGTATCGAGTCCGAGAGCCACCACTGCAACGGCTGGAGTTCAAACGCTTTGGCATAGATTCGTAGCATAGGGATGAAAATAGGTGGCCCTGGCTTGTGTCTAGATCCCTTCTCCCGTCGTTCCGACTCAGACAACGCATATATGCTGTGAAGTGCGTTGTTGAGGACATCCACGAGGGGCACGCTGGCTTCGTTGGCCAGGTCGAGGCCCTTGGCGATGTAATCCACCTTGAGCGTGCTCTTGGCACCGCGGAACGCTATTCTCCATGCTTTCTTGTCCAGTTTGACGCCCGATTCGGAGAATAGCCAAGCCAGCCGGACGGCTTCTTCGGCCTCGCCCGATCGGCAGAGCGTGTTCAGAAACGCGGTCGCTGCAATTACATTAATGGAAAAGCCACGCCCTACGAAGTATAGAAGCGCTTCTTTCGCATTAAAGTCGGCTTGCATTTTCTCGCCAAGGTTTTGTGAGGCGGTGCAATGAAGCAATGATGTGATGATACTGGACTCCCGCGCGTTGTTAAAGTCGACTTCCCCCTCTGGAAGTCCCTGCAAGATCTCAAAGGCGACATTCTTGCGTGTCGTAGAGCGGGCAAATTTGCTGGCGAACTGACACAAAGTGTCGAGCTGTAGCGAAAAACCTGATTCTCGAAGTAGATTATATAGTTCAAGCGCTTGGTCGGTGGCTAAAGTCTTTGCATAAAGTCCAAACACTCTTTGCGGAAAAAGAAGATGTGCTTTTGGAAGCTCGGTAATGATTTTTCTCAGAAGCCTCATCATTTCTTTCGACTTGTAAATTTTCTCTTGTGAGTCACGCGCAAAACCAGGGAACTGCGTTTGAGAAACGAATACCAAGACATCGTGAATAGCGTATCCCGGTGTCTGGGGCGACAAGGTCGCCTCAAGAACAATGTGCGCTCTCTGGGGGTTTTGGCGCATTGCTGAAATCATGACCGATGGCCATTGAGCTCGCCGAGCCTGTTCGTCCAGTTCATTCCAGGCCGAGTGCATGGATGACACTGTATCATACTCCAGAAGCCACTCGCTTTCTTTCTCCCATGGCCGGACAGGATTCTCTTTGCGGTAATAGATGCGTGCCATTTTTTGCTTCCACACGGTGAAGTCAGTCCGACAAGCTTCGAGCTCTTTGCCAGAGTACTGACGTCGTACGTGCATCCATTGTATGAACGAGTTTCGGATATAAGAACGTGCATTTGGTTTGTACTTGAGGGTACCCATTGACTTAGGACCAGTTCTCGAACGGCGATATCTCGATCCCGTGTGGGCTATTCGCATGCGTCGCGAGCGACGGAGGGAGGGTATGCGAGTATTCGAATTGTTCTTGTCGCCATTATGAGGAGAAGATTCATCTTCAATGATACGCTCGCCTGGGGGTGATATTGGCTGTCGTGGTGTCTGTTGGAACGGGTGACGTGATGGCTCTGGAACCTCGTCCAATTGGGCAGTGGCGTTGCTAAAACACCCCGTAAAGGTATCTATCGAGAGCGAATCGAATCGGGATCTGGTATGAGACAAAAGCCGGCGAGAACATGTCGGAAGAAGACTTTGCTGCAACGTCGTCGCGCCGGATCGAAAACGTGTCGAGGTTTCATGAGCAACGCTCCGCCGTGCGCAATGGGCTTGACCCAAGCAAATCGCTCGCATGTCCACTCCTTGGGCTGCCAGGATGCATCGTCAACTTGAAAAAGTTATCATGACGAGCGCATATTAGGATCTTCTGGAAGTTGCTGCACAGTGCTTGTGTTTAAGGGCCCTCGTAAGTTGGATAAGCATAAAGATTGTGATGAAGAGGTATGTACTCCGTACCTACCTAAGATTGTCGAGTTTGGTTCTCAGAGTACCTAGTGCAGTAAGGCTTAGTAAGCTTTACATATGTACCTTTAAGGTCAAGTGGGCGGCTGCAGGAAGATTCGCGTGAACCCCCCCCGTTGTACATTCACATCATACATTCACATCACGGTTAATTGGATGATGTATGAGTATGTAAGTAGATGTAGATGGTAGTCAATCTCTATATCAAAATTGAACACATCGTAAACTTTCCAGACAAGCTGCAGCGTTGTCATGTCACGCAGGCTATGATTATCCGCATAGGGCAGCTTGCTTCCGCCGATCATGACTAGGTACCTAGGGAATGCGCTGGAAAGATCGGAAGTTTCAACACCGGCAGTGCCAGTATGCTCATGAGATGGATGCGAGACCCGATGAAGTTCTGTAGCCAATTTTTTTTGCGACATAGTCCTCGATAGGATACTTTGTGCAGTCCTCGAAGCTGGCGGAATTTAGGTACAAATTACAATACATAGGGCCCGGCGCAATCTGTCAAAGACTTCTGCAAGTGGTCCCCTGCGCCCACTGCAGCAGCTCTGCTGCTTCTGTTCTTTCTCGCCCATACCTACCTACAGGTACATACATATCACCATCACCTTAATTATTATTATATCACCATCACCCTTCACCACCTCTCACTCTGTGCTCGGCACATTTTGATCGCAAAAACGCAGTTCAGTTCCTACTGAATCGATTCACGACTTCTCACAATACCTCCGCGCGCCATGTCGTCCCTCAACACACTAAGCGCCGCCGCCGAGGACCGCAAGTCGCGTCTCGCCGCACTGCGGAACCTCAAGCGAAAGCACGACTCCAATAACGACACAAATAACGATGTCTCGACCGTAGGCTCGACGGAGTCAAACCCATCAGAGCCCATTGAAATCGACGTGTCGAAAGTACATCTCTCAGGTCGCAATTATGATGCAGAAACAAGGGGACCGAAACTCGGCTTCGACCAGGCGCCAAATGAGGGCCTCGACCAGCCGACACTAGAAGAACAAGCAGCCGAGGTGGAATCGAAACTGCGGGAGCAGGCGGCCGAGCAAGCCAAGGACGACAAGGGGCTGGATCTTTTCAAATTACAGCCCAAGAAGCCCAATTGGGATCTGAAACGAGATTTACAGCCGAAACTGAATGTTTTGAGCGTCAGGACGGAGAACGCGATTGCGCGCTTGGTTCGGGAGAGGATCCACGGCGCACAAAAGGCTGCGGCCGCAAAGAATACCACGGTTGGGGACACCGCTCAGGTGGATGGAGATGGCGTTGGGATGGACGGTGTAGCCCTTGTCGAAGGGCTAAGGGTTAGGGAGCAGGAAGAAGAGGAAGAGGAGCGGAGAGAGCGGCGGGAAGACGAAGCTATGATGGCATGAGATATCACACATTGTTTTGAATTTCTTAGACTCTTTCATTATATGGTTTTTCTTCTTTTTCTTCTTCGTTTACAAGCGGCCCGAGGTATTTTCACACGGCGAATATTAAGAATACGAAATTACATGATACCCTTCATCTGCCTCCCCTGTTCATCGATTGCGTCAGCGCCAGTCTGCGACTGAAAGGACTCAGACTTCGTTGCCGCGGTGCTTGAGGGTCCAGATCTCCTCTACTGCCGCGGTCGTTCTGTGGGCTACCTCCTCGACCTCCTCGACTTCCGCGTCCACCTCGACCACCTCGACCACCTTGACCACCTCGATCACCTCGATATCCCCTGCTCTGTGGCCCCGGAGACTGTGAACCGTCGGCAACGCGGCGTCTAGTGTCAGGTTCATCCCTGCGCGAGAAGCTGCCGCGCCGTTGCCCTACTGACCCGCTGCCGCGGCGATCCTCAGTGCGGTTTCTGTAGTGACGCTCTCGAGAGTCTCCCCGTGGTGAGAAGCTATCTTTCGATCGCATGCGAGACCTGCGCACCGCAGGCGAGAGACTGCGACTGATGCTGCGCCGTGGTGACACATTTCTTCCAATATCGTCGTAAGAAGGACTCCGTCTTCGCTTCCCCGATTCCGGCGATAGTGAGCGCCTCGGTGACAAGCTGTCTCGTGATGGCGAGCGACGTCTGCGCACCGGGGGGGATAGACTGCGGCTGATGCTGCGCCGCGGCGAGACGTCCCTCTGAACATGATCGTACGAAGGGCTACGTCTCCGCGACTGAGACTTCGGCGCTGCTAGGGGTCTTGATGACCTTGGTGACCTCGAACGCCTCGAAAGCGCGGTTGAAACAGTTGAGACAGACTCAGAGGAGACGGAACGGCGCCTGTTGGGCGAAGGGGCCACATCAGATTCTTCGCGCCCTTCTAGCTCTTGCAGTCTAGTGCGCTGAGCTTCTTGCTTGGCCAGGATCTCATCAGCTAGGCCCTTTCTTTGGTTTCGCAGTCAGCATTAAGATGCAGAAAAATCTGTGAGAGGCTCAAAGGGAGAATGGGTGTTTGGCCAAAGACAGGCATACTTCTTCTCAACTGGATTAGGTGTGTCATTCGTCAGCTTGGGCACAAGCTTAGGATTGCGCAGCTGCTGCGATCTTGAAGGACGAGAAACATAGGGCCGCTCCTGCGATGAAGCCTTGCATTCATACGAGTAGTGACGTTCTAAGATAGTTAGTTTTACCAGAAAGGAAGTGGCAGCACTGAAGCTAAGTAATGGGTGTACATATCTCGCTTCAAGCATTTCTGACATTGTACATTGGAGGGCGTCGACCGGGATGGGCCTCCTCGGCCCCTGAATGCATACATGAGAGATATCTGCAAGCTGGATGGGGTAATGAGATCAAATGCAGAGCAGAATGCAGAGAGCAGTCTTCATTTCATGCGCTGGAAACTTCATGATGCAGAGTCTCAGCCAGTCGTCGTTGCGTCAATCCAAGCACCCCTGCAAGGCGGCTCACGTGATGGCCGAGCTTATTTAAGCGATCGGCCGAGCAGGAGCTACATAATTGGCATGACGCGAAAAGCGTGTCTTTTGCAGAGCTTTCACGCGACCCATTTCAAGGCATCGACAAGTTGACAACATACATGTATTTCTTCAGAGAATGTACAAATCTTGGGTGTACATGTCCTTCTGCAGCAGTCAAAGCAAGCCGAGCCAAATACGGAGTACATACATTCATAGCACAGCATAGGTAGCTTGATGAAAACAAGGGAGCAGCTATCTCAGCAGCCGATTTTTTTTCGCCTCCCCTATCTTGCTGCAGAAGTTCAGCCCACCAGCCTACCAACGCGCCGACGCGTCCTTTAAGAATATCGTTCCCTACCTTATGTACATATGTATGCGCCGCGACGTGCTATAATATGAGCGCTTTGCCTTAATTCTCGTATGCACAATACCCGACACAGAGTACGTACATACATAAATACTACATACATGCCCAATGTATATTACATATTTTGGGCGTCAGAGTTTAGAACAGCCAGACCCAAAACAGTCAAGTCTTACGTCCCAAGTTTTGAATAGTTTTCCCCAGTCCACGATGCCCCTACAGGGGCGGTCCACCAATCAGAAAGCCTCGATGACCCACTTCCAAGCCCACAACTTTAGCCCACATGCACCAACATGGCCCTGGGAAACCCCGAAATCAAGAAGTTCCCGTCGCAGAGCCCCCACTGGCCTTTAAACCTCCTCTCCGACAAAAAGCTTCATCGCCTGCCTCTACTTGCATGCCATTGCGCCCGCGTCTCGTCACCCATTTTCCAGGAAGGCCCGTTCCGAAGGCAACTGGAGACGAATCCATCATACTGGACGCGTTAATCACACAGGGATACCTCTTGTGCAACCAACGACGAAGACGACGACCGCAACGACGAGTTATTGTGCTGCGACAATCGGCCCTCGTTGCGCACCGACTGATACCCGATCAAAATCTCCCACTCGATGCTCTCCGTCATGTTTTAGCTCGTCACGACGATGGTTGACAACACTTTGAATGTTCTCTGTTCTTTCGTATCGGTTGATGCTGTTTTTCTTGATTCTTAAATAAACAGCGTCACTTCTGATTGTCGACCGGATTCACGACCAGATTCCAACTCCTGATTTTGACGCATCTCTTGTTCTTTTGTCTGCGACCGCTGTCTGGATTAATTCTTTGTACGGCTCATACGATCATCACATTATTCATTATCACAATCATCAGCGTTGCCTGAGTTGGATAAAATCCGGCTCTCTTTGTCCCTTTTTCTCCTCCTCAGCCATGGCCACCACGCGAGCGTCTCCAGATATACCCAAACCGTCCTTCGCAATGGTAAGATCCTCAGATCCTCACTTCTTGCCGCTCATTTCCACTGTTCTTCTAGCCTAGATCAAGTACTGACTGTTGCTTCCAGATCGCGGCATCCGTCAAGAAAGAAGTTTCTCCCACAATGCCTGCCAGTGCAAACAAAAGCAGCATCCCCTCCACAGCTGCCGTTGTCGCTGACGGCTCCACCAACTTTGATAATAAGCCACATTTGGCAGGCGATTCGGATGGTCTGACCACCGTCTCTTCAGCTCTCGATAGACTTTGTCTTGTGTCAAAAATTCCCAGCTTAGTTGTCGACAGGAGTGGCTCGATACCAGAGCGCCAGAAGTCCAACTTGAGCAGGGAGACTCCGTCAGACGAGTCCCAGAAATGTGACTCCTCAAGCTCGGGGTTGGGTACCAAACCGCCAAGCCTCGATGGAAAGAGCACTACTTCTGGGACTACGTTTGCTCTGGACGAGAAGGAATCACTGCGTCCTGACGACAGCGCTAGTGTGAAGGCTGCAGCAGAAGACGATGATACCTTGTCGATTCGTGGCTCGCTTATGGCCGGATCCCGCATGAGCTCAGATGTAGCTCTACGGACAAAGGGAGTCCTGCCGGTGGACTTGGCTGATCGCAGGCCGACGCAAGTTGCCATGGTTCCTTCGCCGCATGGCATTCTCGACCCCTCTGCTAGCGCCCCCTTGGATGATGTTCCCGCTCTCAATGCCGCTACACCGCTAAACGCGGATGGGTCCCCTGATGCTTTAAATGTCATCTATCGTCAAGCTCCCGATGAGAAGTTGCTTCTTGCATTGACAAGCCCCCGAGATCGCTTTTTCTTGCTCAGACTAGAGAAAGATGTGATAGATTTTGTACAGGACTCGAAGTGAGTAGGCCTTGCTGCTGCTGCTGCTGCTGCTGCTGCTGCCATTGCCCTGTTGGCTGTTGCAATTGCGATTATTATCTTCTTGGTACTCAAATCCGCTTGTTAACTTGCTTGTAGGGAACCGTATATGGACCTTCCTCCTTCCAATTCCTTCTGTCGGATGTTAACACACAAACTGGCCGACTACTACCACATGACGCATTCATACGAGCCTCACGTTGGCTCGGTGCGAATCTTTCGAACGCCCTTTTGCCGTGTGCCGCCCTCACTAGCCAACATGACCCCTCAACCAGACGTTTCTAGTAGCGGCACGCCTCCGCCTGCTGTTTTGCCAATGAAAATCATGCGTCGTGGCCAAAATGGAGATGGTTTGATGAGTACCAACGGCTCGAAACCGGGATCAGAATCCGGGAGTGAAGCTAAAGACAAGCTGGCCGCGAGCCAGAAGTGAGTAGCAATCCATCACTCGTTCAATGCCGCGTTATCTGAGCACGCGGAATCCAAAACTGACCGATGCGCCAGGCTGTCACGAGAAGAACGCGAAGAAATGTACAAACTCGCACGCGAGCGCATATTTGGAACTTCGGATGATGTCATAACTGGTAAGATAGTTCTTCTTCATCATCGTGACTCATCTGCCTGTCTGACTTGCGTCCTCAGAGAACGACGGAGAAACTGGCATATCTCGAACTAGCTCAGTTTCCGCCAATAACAGAGCTAATGCCACAAAACGCGGCAAAGCTAGCAAACAACGTCGGGACGACTCTGACAGTTTCGACTCCAGACATCAGTACACGGCGTTCTGGGGGCCTCAGCAACAGACATGGGTCCCTCAGTCTCAAGGGCAATATATTCCTTCGGCACCAGGCCAGTTCGGCAGTCAACCTCCAACCTCCTATCATGCTCCGGTTGCTCCTTCCTACGCTCAGCAAGGTTCTGCCTACCAGAACATGCCTGCAATGGCGCCTAATTCCAACTTTCCCGTATACGGAATGCCTCAGGTAAGTTTGAAGCATTTCTTTCCCACTCAGTGTGTTCAATCAACCTCTACAGTCATGGTCCGTGCTAAGACAATGGAGCAGTATCCTCCGCAGCCCCCTCACCACCATCATCCATCAAATGGTAGCCCGATGACAGCCTATGGTATGCCAGTCAATCCCGGGGTTGCACCACAGGCGACTTGGACGCAGCCGGGATACAGCCAGACCTCCTACCCTCCTCGAACGACAGCGGCGCCGGCGTCAGCGCCAGGTGGTGGCTCTGGTCAAGTTGGCATTCCATATGCATTTGGTCAACTGCCAGCCCACGTGAATCCGCATGATCCAAAAAGCCAGCACCCGATTCCTGGCAGCTACAACAGGAACCACGCCTTTAATCCCAAGACACAATCTTTTGTGCCTGGAGGAAATAGTATGTCTGGTGTACCGCCTCCTCAGCCCCCCTTCAACGCACCTTTATCCCACCATGGTAGCCCGCAGATCAGCACACCGCCGCATCTGGCGTATGGTGCCTATCCGCAGTCTCAGGGCTATGGAGGAGGAGGCGGCTATGGCATGGCACGTCAGGCATCCAGCAACTCTGTGCCTGGATACCATGCCATGCAACATGCTCCCTCGCCACACATGCAACAATCTCAACCGCCAAATATGTCGGTGATGTCAGGTATGCAAGCCATGGGCCACGCGCCTTCGGGCCCTCCTACCCAGCATCATCATTTGCCTCATCCTCCGCCTGGTCATATTCCCGGAAGGCCGCCAATGCCGACCTCGCAGGGACCGAACCAGATTTACCCACACCTACCCACGTACGGCAATCCGGCAAGTCTACCACAAAAGCCAGCGACCGGAATATAGGCATGCATACTGTAATCGGATTTATTCGGTGCAGCAAGTTGAAGGCGTCATTGGAGTGGGAGGAGAAATGGAGTAACACGAATTGGAAGACATGACACAAGGGTAGCTTGTTACCACATGTTGCTTTGTTCCACCAGATGACTTTTTTTTCCTTTATTAGGTCTTTTCTTATTACCCTTTCTTTTCCGTTCCGGCGTTTTGGGTGGATAGGGTGACTTGACAAAATTAATAAACTAGGTAGGGGTCTTCTTATGGGCTTCCGCTGTTTTCATCTCATAGATTTATGGGTAATTCATCATGAAAGACCCCTTCTCGTGAATATCATGGTCGTTTGTGGATCTTGTCTTATCTCTCCCTCACTCTTTCCGGATCAAAAGGTTGCGAGTGTGATGGCCTAGGCTTTGCCCATGCCTCAACGACATAGGTGTCAATTGTACAGGGTTTACGGAGTAGTAACTTGTACAATGCGTTCTCTTTTGTCGTCATCCATGGCGCAACGGGAATTGGGCAACTCACGCAGATAGCCGCGCAGGCGCCCGCGATTGGCTCCTGGAGCCAGGTCATCACAGCGAGTTTGAGATATGTATGTAAGTACAAGCAAGATCCCTGTGACTACCCTCTTTGTCTGGGACTTGTCACTTGCATATTATGTAGGTAGCCAAATGTAGAGTCTTCCGTGGCCACTAGCTAGATTGCTATGTGTCATGCCCAAATATAGAGTCCCCCGACACCTAGAAACACTCAATCACATCATGAAAATCACGTTCAAACATAAGCAGGCAGGAGAACAACTGAAATTAAAAACAAAAATCCATATCTTCTTTCAAGGTGCCGACGGAAAGGTCCGACTAATCCACAACGCCATGATGATTGATGTGTTACATACACAGGTGCCCCAGGTTCCCCCCCAAAAAAACAACAAAACCCCATCTTTCCTTTTTCTTGGAGTATTTCTTTATTTTTGCCCGCTTTTGCCTTTAGGCACTGGCACTCTTTTATTCACCAAAAAAACAAAAAATATGGTAGAAAAGATCCCACCGCGGAATTCTTCTCCCTACTCCTACTCCTACTCTTACGCCTACTCGTACTCCACTTCCACTGGCCTTCTTCTAGTTCCTGACTCCAAATTCTTCACCTTAGCGGCTGGTAATGGTTCTCCAACCTACTCAGCTGGTTCTCGGTGTTCCCTGGGCTCTCGAGGCTCGCCCCTCTGACCACCTCCTCGGCCGCCGCCACGCCCACCACGCTTGTTGCCGCGTTGGCCCCTTTCACCGTCGGGTTTTCCCTCGCCATCCTTTTCGTTGAGGGTGAGGTTGGCGACTGCCAGGCGTTGGGAGAGGTCGATTTGGGTGCGGATCGTGTTGGCGAGGTAGCTGACCATGAGGACGTCCTGGATGTGGTTGTTGAAGTCGTGCTCTATCTGGGAGGCATCGACCTTGGGCGTGAGGGACAGCGCGCTCATGAGGAGCTGTCCGAGGGCATTGTTGGGCTCTACTTCCTCGTCCAAAACGCCGTTGATCCATTCGCTGACGCGGTCCAGCAAGCTAAGGGTTTGCTCGATCGAGTAGCCGAGGGACTCGATGTCAGAGACAAGAGGAGCGGATCGAGTCTCGTTGTTCTGTGCGCTGGCAATGGCGTCGAGGGCGCTTCGGTCTGCATCGCCGTATAGAATCTTGTGGGGCACCTGGATGAAGAGACAGCTCTCGGCGGCGCGCTCGGCGTTGACTGCTACAGGAGCGCTGATGTAGCATCTGGTTTGGATATTTTGGCCAGGCTCCGTAGAGATGGTCATGTGGACGGCGGGATGGGGCGCGGTGCCGGTCTCAGCGCTGGCGAAGAAGTTCTGGATCAGGGCGCTGAAGCTGTTGAGCTCGGGGGAGGTGGTGTACCACCCGAGGAGAACTTCGCGGGGCGAGGCCTTCAGCGTCAAGGCCAGCATGTGCTTCTGGTATTCCACATCTACCTCGACTTGGTCCTCCTCCTCGGTGTGGGGGATGGCAAAGCACGAGCGGACTTCGACTTCGGTACCATCTTCGGAGCGGGTGCCGACGAGGGCGCCGATGACACGCGTGGATTGTGCGGTTTCGCGGCTGTCTCTTCGGGTGGCGTGGTCGAGGATGGAGAAGACGGCCTTTAATCAACGCAGAGACATTAGTATGGCCAGGTTTCATGTCACGGTAGTGATGATGACTGCAATCCTCGCAAAAGGGTGTGGCTAGAAGCGTATCCTACCTGGGGCTGGATGTTGACCGTGAGCGGGGCAATGCTCGACTGGAGGCCAGCATTGGAGTGCGTCAGAGGACGCGAGAGATGTATGAATCGCTCCGTAGCGACGGCGGCCATACTGGGCAATATATTGAGCGAAACAACCGGTTTAGTAGGTGATATTTGTGTCCGGGGCGGCAAGCGGCGGTGGGCGAGAGGCGCGGAGATGGAGGGAAAGGGAGGGGGCGGAGGGACTTGGTTCGCCTTGCAATCTTGGTCTGGGCCCTTTTTTCTGGTGGTTTCGCGATACGCCAATTTGGTTGATTTTTACCAGTTTGACGGGGCTCCAGCTGGGGTTGTGCGATGTCGTCACGTGACGTCCCGCAATACCTACTTGTAAGTTGTAAGTCGTGAGGATATGCAAGTATAAATCGTCTTGTCTTGTGTGGCATCGATGCCGATATCTATAGTTGAATATGTTTATCTATAATTAATGATGGCTGTGTCTGAATAAAGATGTCTGTCTCGGAGAAAATACGTCGAGAGGACGAGAATGGCACCGTTTATTATACCTCACATCTGGAAGCACACTTGCATCATGTGAGATTACCAAAGCGATGTTGCAAGTATTATAACCGAATGAAGAATGATTTTCACATCGCGTGGTTCAAAATCGAAATCGCAGAAGCGAGGCTACAACTATTATAAGGGTTATCACCGAAGCGAGGTTACATACAAGTGTTAGAAGTGTCGCCAAAGCGAGAATGTAAGATTCAGATCGCTGAAGTCAGAAGCAAGAAACGGAGGCTCAGAACGGAAGACAATACAGACTTCAGACACTTCTCTCTGTTTCAGGCTCTTGTAACATGTATGTATAAGGACGCAGGCTCCCTGAGGACTTGGAGACAGGAGAAACACTTCCAATATGTAGAAGTGTACTCCGTAGGTACCTAGGTACCCAGTGTCGCTGAACATAGGTGGGTCTCGGCGTCCATTTCGGGTTAATCGCTGAGGCGTATTTTCATTGTACCTATGTACCTGCGGAGTACATGTACAATATCAAAGATTCAACTTTTTAGCGGGGCTGCTTGGTTCAAATCATGGGCATGTTAATACGCACAAGCTGTAAGATATCACACTTCATTTCATATCTGGTATATTTCTATTGAGCCTTGGAGGATTACACCGGTACTTGGCTACCTGAGAAATCAATCTAGAATGGGCCCTCGTGGACGAGGCGGCAATTCTCGCGGTCGCGGTGTTAGGGGTCGCGGTGGAAGAGGGAGAGGACGAGGACGAGGCGGCTCAAGTCGATGGGGACCAACACGGCGATTTGATGGTGAGCGTTTAGCTGAAAAGGATGAGTGAGTAGTCTACTTCTTTCTGCTTATAGAGCAAACTAATCCTGCAAGCGGTGGACAATGAGCGGCTAATTGTCTTTAGGGACTCCGGATCCGAATCTGAAGGCGCCTCTTTTGACGAGCAGGACGAGAATATCGAGGATACCGATTCCGAGAATGAAGATGACCAGCCCGCTGCGCGCCCATATATTGCGCTCTTGCAAAGTTTCACCGAATCTAGCTCACACAAAGCCAAGAGGAGGAAGCTCGAACACAACGCGCCGTCAGAACAAAGCGCTCCCGAGAAAACGGACGAGAAAATGGACGAAAAAATGGACGACAGTGATACGGAAGAACGACAGGACATTGATGAAGCGGACGCAGAAGATGACTTAGAGAAAGAGGGCGAACAACAAGAAGACGAACCAGATTCTGAAGATGACAAGGACGTTACAGATCCCTTCGACACACATTACGCGCACCCTGATGATGCAAAGGTCGGCAAGGCTGTCAAGGCCATCAAAGATGAAAGCTGGACGACAAGTAGGGCACTAGTCAATACTCTACGTGCGACAGTGATGACAGTTGACTCCGAGGCCAGCGGCAGTAGCAGTGGCAAGGCGGTAATACCGCAACCTTGTGGACTGGAGGGGCTGAAACTGAAGCAGAAACTGCAGGAGACGGCGGCCAAGGAGATGGATAAGTTGGATGCTACAGAAAGGGCAATTCTGCCGCTTCTCTTTGGATACAAAGATATATTCTACTGCGATAGGACGGTCAAGAATGCTGGAAGGTTACGACAAGCGGTTTGTCTGCATGCGCTCAACCATGTCTTCAAGTAAGTGATCTATCTCGTCTGTAGATTACTTTCTATGCGGTAAGATGGAGTGAACCTCTGCTGACATGCTGCCACCTTTGTTAGAACGCGCGACCGCGTCATCAAAAACAACTACAGACTGGCCAAGGAAGGCCAAGACACCGAGCTGGAGCTCCGCGACCAAGGCTTCACTCGACCCAAGGTTCTGTTTCTCTTACCAACAAGGAACTCGTGCGCAAAAATGATCGACATTATCAAAAGTCTGTGCGACACCGACCAGCAGGAGAACCGCAAGAGATTTGACGAGTCGTACATTGAAAAGGAGAACAATTTCGGTCAAGACCGACCGGAAGATTTCAAAGACCTCTTTGAAGGAAACGACGACGACATGTTCCGCATCGGTGTCAAGTTCACTCGCAAGACCATCAAATACTTTTCGCAATTCTACAACTCAGATATTCTGTTTGCTAGTCCTCTGGGCCTCCGCATGGCAATTGGATCCGAAGAGGAGAAGAAGAAGCCAGATTTTGACTTTCTGAGCTCCATCGAAATGGTTATTGCGGACCAGACCGACGCACTGCTGATGCAAAACTGGGAACACGTTGAGTACATATTCGAGCACCTCAACCTGCAGCCCAAGGATGCGCACGGCTGTGACTTTAGTCGTCTCCGGACCTGGTACCTCGAGGACTGGGCCAAGTACTTCAGACAGACCATTGTCTTGTCGGCATTTAATACCCCTGAGTTGGTGGAGTTGCAACGCGTCCACTGTCACAACCGGGCTGGCAAGATCCGCCTGCAGCCCGAGTATCAAGGCGTGATTCAGCAGCTAGGCGTCAAGGCCAAGCAGACCTTTTCTCGATTCCAGTCCTCCTCGGTTGACAAGGATCCCGATGCTCGGTTTGAATACTTTGTGTCGGCGATTGTGCCTACCCTTGTCAAGAGGGCTAAGGATGCGTCAGGAACGCTTCTCTTTATCCCGTCATACCTGGATTTCGTGCGCGTGAGGAACTACTTTGCCAACTCGGTCATCATGAGCAATGTGACGTTTGGTGCTGTGTCGGAATACACGGATGTGCCGGAGGCATCGCGGGCTCGGTCGCATTTCCTCTCTGGTCGGCATCGCGTGCTCTTGTATACGGAACGAGCGCACCATTTCCGACGCTATCAGTTTCGCGGGGTTCAGCGCGTCATCTTCTATGGCTTGCCGGAGAACCACATCTTTTACCGCGAGACTGCGGGGGAGTTCCTGAGTAAGAGTGAGCAGGATCTCAGGATTGAGCCTGGCCAGGGAACGGTCAGGGTCCTGTTTTCCAAGTACGATGTGATGAAGCTGGAACGCATTGTTGGGTCGAAGAGGGTGGGCAAGATGATTCAAGAGCGTGGTGATACCTTTGACTTTTTGTAATTGACTTCCAAAGTCTGACATCATGGAAAACGGAGCATGGGTTTGTGCATCTTGATAGTCATATTGTATTCATGTAGCGTTGGGCGGCAGTATCTAAATACATCAATCCAGCACTGCCTTCGTTGTGTTCACAGCCCCTATTGTCAATGGAATAGGCATGCAGAAATGCGGTGTTGTACACGGCAGAGAACCAACCGCCGGAGTTGGCTTCTCCCCATCTTCCATCCTTTCTTCATGTTTTGTTCAATCCTCCATCTGTTCCTCCTCTGCATTTTCTTTCACCTGCCTGGCCACTCTGTCCGCCCACGATTCTACCTCCTGAAAGGATTCCACGACTTTGCAGGCTCTTCCTTGTCGGCGCTCATCATCTCCTTCACCTTGGCTTGCTCCCGATCTGCCATCTTAGACGCCTCCCTGCTATGATCGTTGTCCTCCGTCGCCGTCTCCGTCTCTGCCACCGCCGTCATATCCGGCGTCTTCTTTTGCAACAACTCCACAAACCTCTCCACCATTGCATCCAGCTCCGCCTGGCCCCGGAACACGGTCACCTTCTTCGCGTTGTGCATGGTCAATTGCGTGGGTTCCCGTCCGGTAAGCCTATCCCTCGCCAAAGTCTTGGCGGTCATCATGAAGCGCGAGTCTCTGGGGCCATCAACAAATTCGAGAATAGAGCTCTCGGACTGATCGTAGGTGTTTTTGGGTTCTGTGCGGGTGACGCGTGTATAGCCGCCCTCGCGGGTCAGGTATCTCTCTCGTAGCTCGCCGAATAGTTTGGGAACGAGCTGCTCCGGTGTCTGCAAAACAGTCTAGTTAGATTTTGTCTGTTCTGGCTTTGCCTCTTCGCATGGTGTCGCAGAAGATAATCCAGCCCTCCAATTGTAAGGACAGGACCAGCATTTGCCAATATGCCAATTTTGTACTGTTTCCGCCACAAGATTGCGGTTTGAGGCGAACATACGTAAAGGATTCCGTGGGCCGATCTCCTGCACGGCTCATTGTTTCTCTTTGCCAGCGTTATCAGCTTCTCTGCCATGCGCTGGGCCTCCTTGGCTTTCGCATGGGTCGTTTGGATGTGCTCGTGCTGGACAAGTTGCGTAACGAGGCCGCGCAGAAGGGCTCGTCGCGCAGAAGAGTCGCGACTGAGGTGCCGAAATTTGACTGCTCCTCCGGCCATGATGGCGTTTTTTCTTCTCGAATTCGGTATCGAACAGCACAGAAGCAGACGGGACTTGGTGTGTGTTTCAGCAGAGGCGATTCGTGAAGCCTTTTTGCCAATCCCGCGAAAAAGGGTCGCACAAGCAATGCGGATGTTGCTGGGATGGATCGGGTAGGTGGTGAGGGATGCGGATACGTGATTGGCTCAAGTGGTAAAAAAAAGGCCAATCGGGCCTTGCGTCTACTCCGTAAACGCTATACAAGGTCAGCGAAAAGACGAACTACCTACGTCAATCGAGCATTTCGGGTGGAAACGAAAAGGCAACAATCATCTCTCGCCGATCAGGTGCCAATTACCTTAGCATTGTCTTCGGCTCTCGAGCTCGGTGGCTTCATAGGGCTGCAGCGAATACAGAGCTCGAGCTCTGCGACAAACCTGGATCATTCCCCCGATCGTCGTGGTCACTGGTCCGATTCTCAAGGAAGCTCCCTCGAAAAAGTCCGAGCTGCAACAACAGACTTCCATCTAAGCAACATAGGCATACAAGCCGCCCAGTATGGGCTTCGTGAACGGTCTCGTACGCAAACATCAAAACAAGCCTCGAGCAAAACCTCGCGACCTTGTAACACGTTGTATCAAATTCGAGTGGAAAGCTAACTGGAACTGCAGACCGGTGGTGTCGCCCTCACCCTCTCCATCGCATATCTTTCCGTGCTCGCCCACCAGCGGAACCGTGAAGAACAAGGCCGATCCCTACGCGCGCAAGCTCTCACCATCCAGAGCCTCATCGACCCCATCCCGCAGCCTCTACCTCCGACGCGCTCCGAAGTCGCTGCCGCTAAGCGAGCCGAGACCGTCGAAGTCCTTAAGGAACGATGGAACACTGAGATCGAAAGTGCGGTGAGGTGGGTGCAATACGCCGACTGGGAAGACGTTCGCGAGGGATTGGAAGATCGCATTGCATCTCTCTGGGATGCGGCCTTTGGTGAATCCATACAGGAGACTGCTACGAAGGGCAAGATGGAGCTGCAGAAGGAACTACAGAAGGGCATCAACATGGCTCAAGCTGGCGCTGTGTCTGCTGCCGACACAATAAAAGCCCAAGCAAAGAGTGTCTTCGAAAAGGCCAAAGCAGAGGAGGAGGATTTCGCAGCCAAGGTCAAGGACAATGCATTGCAAGCCCGACTCGCTGCGTGGAGAGCCGCCCAGAAGGCGGAAAAGGATGTTCATTCGGTAGCTGTGGATGCTCAGGAGGCTGTCAAGTCCGCGCTGGAAAAGGGCAAGGAGATGGCTACGGAGGCTGCAGGAAAGGTTGGATCGGCGGTTGGGTTGACTGGCGAGGGTACCACTCTGGGCCACGTGAGCGTGGCGGCGCTGAACCCTGTGCAAAAGGCTCTCGATCAGCGCTTTGAGAGGCCGAGCAGTGACATGCGCAGCGTAGCGGAGGTTCTCAAGCAGCGATATACGGCGATGGACAGGCGCGATAACACTGTGCTGCGAGGATTATAGACGCTGATGGATGAGTTGGAGTCGGGCGGGAATGGTAATGCAGGAAGCAGGACAGACTTGGTGCCTCGAAGATGAATGCGTTTTGGGGAAAGGTATTGAAAAGGGGGATTCGATAAATAAGGCTGTGTATTAGTATAGCGCGTGATGAAGGTGGGGGGACATAGACGTGGATGAGCAGAAACAGGATCTCGAAAGACGAAGTATATTTACACTGCGATTTCCTCCTTACGACGGAGCGGGATTTCCGCTGTGGTGGTTCCGCTGAGGGGTTTACATTCTTCATATCAGGCGCTCGCGAGTCTTGCTTCTCCCTATGGAAGGCAACGATGAAAGAAGCCGATTTCCCAACGACCAGTGCCTACACGAGATTGGGGCCGTCGAGGGAGATGGTTGTACTCAGATACTGGCATGCGACGTTCTATAGGAGTCGCCACGAAACAGGATGAGCGAGCCGACTGTCACAGACGTCGGGCTGTCTCGATCGGGCACTGAGGTCGTAAGGTCACTGATATTTCCACTGTTGGGCGTTTCATACACCGCAGACCTAACCCAGGATATTCCGTGCTATACTCCCTATCACCGGACACCAGCAGAAGTTGTCAATTTGTTGCAGACCTGTACGATTGCGGAGAACTACTGTAGCTACCTAGGTAGTCTCTTTACCATGCACTGCCTTGTAATAAATGATTCACGCGCAAATTCTGTGGTTCATCCGAGGCCCGTCAGAGTGCCTTGCAAAATGCATCAAACTGCCCGCCGGAATCACAACCATCCGAACGGCCGGGGCGGTGCCTCTCCCTCCCCGCATTAGCATTTCTTCGTCGTTGATTGGCTGCGTTCCGGCGACGAGTTTGCCCTTGGGAACCGTCAAGGCCCACATGACGCTGACTTACGAGTCGCGACTTTCCGTAATCTGTTTCGTCAATCGCCAACTTCATCATTGCTTTCTTTTTTTCTTCTCAGTTGGTGAACAATTCTCTTCTCGTCGCAAACTGGGTTGATACAGATCTCATTTCGTCGTCCATTCAGCCAATCAAGACGGGAGAATTGCGTTGCTTTCTTTCCTCTCTTTTACAGACCAGTGTTGTGGCGACTGTGGCCTTGGGCTTCGCAAATTTACCTACATACCTCCTACCTCTTTGCCACCTCGGTCTGAAACCGGAACGCATCACTTTTCCCTCCCTTCGTTTCACCCGTTAAAACAGCACAGACGTGCACACGCACTCGCGCACACGAACAATTACGCGCAAAGACGAGCTTTTCGCGATCATACACCATCGTCCACAGCCGCTATCATGTCTTTTTCCAGTCTCGTTCAGGATCTCACTCTCCGCGATAGCGGCAACGCCATCCGCCGACCAACCTTGACCTCCATGTCCACAACCGATGACCGAGCTTCGCACATGTCACGAGCCACATCATATACTAGCACCGCGGCTACGAGTGTGAGCATTTCGGGCGATATAGGCAGTCAGCTTCATGGAGGCTACTACCATCCGCTGGCTCGCTCGTGGCAGGCTGAGCGACAGCTGACCAAGTCCATGTTCATCTACCCCATCTTCGTCACCGACCGACCAGATGACATGAATCTGGTCGCGTCTCTTCCGGGCCAATACCAGCTCGGCCTCGGCAAGCTCGTGTCCTTTCTCGAACCACTCGTCCGCAAGGGCCTTCGCTCCGTGATGCTCTTTGGCGTACCCATGAAAGCTGGCACCAAGGATGCTTTGGGCACCGCTGCCGATGATCCCGAAGGTCCCGTCATTCAGGCCATTCGCCTCATCCGGAGCCGTTTCCCTCAAATGTACATTTGCACAGACGTCTGCCTTTGCGAGTACACCTCACATGGACACTGTGGAATACTGCGTGACGATGGCAGCCTGAACAATCAGCTCTCCGTCGACCGTATCTCCGACGTGGCCATCGCCTATGCCAAAGCCGGCGCGCACTGCGTCGCTCCTTCAGATATGAATGACGGACGAATCCGCGCCATCAAGCTCAAGCTTATCGAGGAGGGCATCGCTCACAAGACGACACTCATGTCCTACTCTGCCAAGTTCTCCGGATGTCTGTATGGTCCATTCCGCGACGCCGCCGGCTCTGCTCCTTCTTTCGGAGACCGCAAATGCTATCAGCTGCCACCTAGTGGTCGAGGGCTAGCTCGTCGCGCCATCATCCGTGATCTCAACGAAGGTGCCGATGTCATCATGGTGAAGCCCGCAGGACAGTACCTCGACATCATCAGCGACGCCAAGGAGCTGGGCAAAGACCTCCCCATTGCGGCCTACCAAGTCAGCGGCGAATACTCCATGATCCACGCCGCTGCCAAAGCTGGCGTATTTGACCTCAAAGCAGCGGCCTTTGAATCTACCGAGAGCATCTTGCGGGCAGGTGCGACCATTGTGGTCAGCTACTTTACTCCACAGTTTCTAGATTGGCTTGAAAACTAGGTCGGCCTCTGGGGGGGGGGGGGGGGGGGG